>APFE031312069.1:0-11346 GCA_000404065.3 Pinus taeda | reverse complement strand
AATGAGATGGATTCAGATAATAACTCAATCACTGCACTATACTCTGCAATGTTATTTGTTGTTTGACCAAGGCTTACCCCATGCATAGATACTAACTCGTCATAGGGTGAATAGATAACCCAAGCTGCGGAAGAAATATTCCATGTACTGCGACAAGCACGATCAGCAAAACCAATGTATGTTTGAGAAGACGTCGATATCTGCAATATCAATAGTAAAACCAAGATAAGCAGGAATAATGATAACACACTCTCTAAACTAGGCACACTTTCTAATCTAAAACACATCAACTAGAAAGAAATCTATTATAACAACAATCTCTACACCAAACTCTAAGCATAATATCTTTTCAGATAAAGCCCATTTCTGGGTCTACCTAAACAGACACCATCAAAATCTACTAATTCATAGGCCCCTTTGGCCAGCTTATGCTTAACAACAAAAGGACCATGCCACATGGGTACGAATTTTCTAGCCCCTAGCTTATCGTTAGCTTGATCATATAATAAAACTAGGTCTCCTTCCGAAAAATTACGAGGTGTAACATTACGATCATACTGAGTTTTTATCCATTTTGCGTGAGTCTCGATTGCTAATGCAGCATCACATCGATTCTCATCTAATTGAGCTAAGTACAACAAATGTTTTTCCTCTTCGGAAGTGGTTGGGAGTAATTCTATGGCTATTTGTAATGACAAAATTTTGCATTCAATGGGTAACACTGCTTCCAACCCATAAACAAGCTGAAAAGGAGTGAAACCTGTTGATGTTTTGACTGAGGTTTGATATACCCAAAGCGTTAAAAATAACATGTTATGCCAATTCGACCGATGAATACCAATGATTCGTCAGATCATGGTGACTAGAACTTTGTTGATTGCCTCAACCAGACCATTAGCCTGTGGGTAATATGGAGTAGAGCTATCATGACGCAGGCCAAGCTGATCTATCAGTTCAGTCATCATGATATTCCGAAAATTACTTCCATGATCAGTGATAATCGCTTGAGGAACATCGAACCTAGCAATTATATGATTGAAAATGAAAATAGTAGCAGTTTTGTCGTCTGCCTAAAATGTAGGCATTGCCTCGGCCCACTCGGTAAAATAATCTACTGCAAGGATGATATACGCATGCCCCCCAGCCGAGTGAGGGTTACATGTAATAAAATCTATACCCAATTTTACGAAAGGACCAACGACAATTATAGGGTGGAGAGGAGCAGGTGGAGCACGCATCTTTCGATAAAAAATTGGCAATTGTGGTATTTCTAGACTGCATTGATACAATCTTTAAATAAGGATGGCTAGAAATAACCAGCGCGCAATATCTTTTGGGTTGTGGCATACCCAGACATATGACTGCCACACACTCCAAAGTGACAGTCATTCAGAACCTTTTAAGCTTCCTCATGAGTTAAACAATGACGGAAAACAGAATCCACTCCACGACGATAGAGTGTATATCCAATAATTCTGTATTGTTGGGATTGGAAACATATTTTCCTTCACTGAGATCGTGAGATTTCAGGCCGAAAAATATTGGGTTTAGAGATAGAAAATTATATCCCCATACCATGGATCAAGAGTACTGATAAGAAACAAAGATTCATCCGCAAGGGATTCTTTCGCCACAGTTTTGGTATCAATATGCAGGAAGTCACACATTAATTCTGCAAAAACCAAAGACTTCTTTGGCTTGGATTTTTCAAATTCTAGGTCAAATTCCTGTAGGATAACGATCCATTTGGAATAATTTCCCCCTAGCAATTGTTTAGTCAAAATATACGTTATAGGGTTACAGTCAGAAATTACTGTGGTTTTGCGTAGTAGAATGTAGTGACGAAATCGCTGGATAGCTTGAACAGTTGCCAGGGCCAATTTCTCCACATGTGAATATTTAAGCTCGGTCAGTTCAGAACTCGACTAAGATATTAAATCACATGTTCAATGTTGAATTCATCTTCATAACTAAAACCATCCCAATGGTGGAATGAGAAGCGGCGAGGTACAAAAAGTAGTCCTAGTTGTAGCTGGGAGGATGCAATAACGGTGCATGGGTCAACGCATTTTTAAGTGCATCAAAATATTTCTGAGCTATCTCATCCCAAAAGAATGGAGTATTTTGTTTCAACAACCTGGTAAAACCTTTCGTTATCTCGGCGTAGTTAGGAATGAATCAGCATAAAAAGTTTGCTTTCCCTTGCAAACTTTGGAGTTGGCGAAGAGTCAAAGGCGGAGGTAATTTGACAATGGCTTCAACCTTCTAGGGATTGACACGAATGCCGGCTTTTGAAACAACAAATCCCAGTAAGTGACCCATTTCTATATAGAAAACACATTTGTGTGGATTCAACCTAATTCGATAATGCCTACATCTCATAAAGATGGCTCGTAAATGAGTGAGATGATCAGCTCTTCGTAATGAATGAGCAGGTAAATCATCGAGATAAGGCTGCACAATGTGCTTGATGTCATGAAATGCGTAAGACATAGCCTGTTGAAAAGTTGCTCCGGTGTTCTTCAACCCAAAAGGTAATTTGCAATAAGCAAAGGTCCCCCATGGACAAATGAAAGCCGTTTTTGGTTGATCAACGGGGAGTATGTTAATTTGATTGTAACTGGAAAATTCATCAATAAAAGAGAACATTTCACTGCCGGCACAATCATCAATTATTTGATCAATATAGGGAGTTGGATAATTGCCTTTAAGACAAGCTCGATTAATATCCCTATAGTCAATACATATTCTTATCATTCCTTCCTTTTTGCTAACAAGAACAATATTCGATACCAAATCCATTAAAGGAATTGGATATCTGAAACCTGCTCGAAGTAATTTCTCAACTTCAGCTTTAATAGTAGCAGCTTTTCGTGGATGTATCTGACGCGCACACGTTGTCGGACGGGTTTAGCATCCAGGTAAGTTTTTATCTCATCGACAACAATTGATGGATCGATTCTTGGCATTTCTTCGTATGTCCAGGCAAACACATCGCGAAATTCTTGAAATAGGGTTTATAAGTTTGGATTTCTTCATCTGTGTAGGAAGCACCTATATGAATGTTTTCAATAATTCTAGGTTTCACTGAAATGTCAATAGGAATCGTTCGAGAAATATTTCCCAAATTCAACTCAGAATCAGGATGTTGTAATGGATTATGTGGTTCCTTGACATAATCAGTGGTAAAAATAAATGAGAAATCATTTTCAAAATGATCAAGCTCAGGTAAAAACGAAGATCGATGATGAAGATCTTCCCATGGTAAATCATCAACAGATAAAAGATCACGAATCTCCTCATCAGTGTGAACAGGTTCAGAAAAAGTTGTTGAGTCTGAGGTTGAGACCGAAAGTGACTCCCCATGGACCACATTCATTGGATCAATTTCAGTTGAACTAGAGTCAGAAAATGATTGTACCACCTGATATGCAACTTCAAAGGGACTCAAGGGCATGGCATCACCAAATGAGTCCACCTTGGAATTAGAAGGTACGATCCAAGGATCATCAAAAGCAACAATGTTTGATGAAATCATGTGAATGGTTGCAAATGAAGGTGATATGTTAGGAGGAGGAAAAGAAAATGTTCCTAGTAAACTAGAATCTTTAATCAATCCAACCCCAACATCCTTATAAGGGATAGTTGTTTTACCAACATGTTGAATACTCTCAGAAGAGGCTGGGTCGGATGAAAAGTAATTTAACTGATCTATTGTAACGATCTTTCCATTATGAGGGAATTTAATAAGCTGAAAGACTTATGAAACAACAACAGTCATAGCTTAAGACCAACTACGACCCAAAAGAAGGTTGTAATCTAGAGGGGCATCAACCACTTCCACATCTAAATTAATAGTTTTGCCTTCTACCCCTATAGGTAAATCCAACAGAATGCCAAAAGGATGAAAACCTTGGCCATCAAAAGCCTTTAAAATTGTCGAGAATTGATTGAGCGTAGGAGAACCAAACGATCTCCAATACTGAATCGACATAATACACATAGAAGCTCCCTCATCAATCATAGTCTGAAAGAAAGGAATGTTTTTGACTAACATTGGGATCTGGAAAGCCATTTGATGAGGTAAGCGAGATGTACTATTTTCTAAATCGAAGATTATAAGGTTGAAATCCTGAACATCAACAGCTCCTATAGCAGACAAAAGTAATTTATGTTGTGCTGGACATGATTGTAGCACCTCCAAAGCCGACATTACTGAAGGGGATATAGCTAAATCTTCAGCAATGTTATAGTTCTAAGCAACTCTCGCATGTGGACTGAAAGCTGACTTCCGAAGTATACCTTTAGTAGGCGGTTTGATTACTAAGTCTAGATTTGTAGCAGATTGGAACCAGGAGGAGTTGAAGTTGATGGGTTTGAACTAGTAGATTCTAGTTCCTTACCATCAACAGGATTCTTACTTCCATAATCTTGCGATCGCGTCGCAATCCTGACATGGGACATCATCATAATTGTTTCTTCTGAGGCATTTGAGGAAGAACCGATCATCTTACTATCTTGACTAGGAAAAGGATCCTTCAAGACAGCAGGCATTTGAGAACCTTTGATGATCTTCGAAACCTCAGCTCGATGTGGACAATCTCTTGTAAAGTGTTCCTCATCACAGATGAGACAAGGATAGCGAAGTTTACGTTTCTCATCAGTAGATTCAGTTTTTTCTGGCTTCTCTTTTGCGTTTTGTTTATTTTTCTTCTTCCCTTTCTTTTTACCGCTGGATTTTGATTTGGCCTTAGAAGATTCTACAACATGAATATCGGTAGGAACTTCAGCGGAAGCTACTCCTGTCGGGGAATCTGGTAAAGTTATAATAGGAGAAGAATTCTTTGCAGATTTCTTCTTACTCTTGGTATTAACTATACCAATCATACCATCAGCGGCATGAGACCCTAAAAGAGTTGTTGTTATTTGATTTTGTTTGGGAAGATTGGGTATTTTTTCATGTAAAGTACCCGACTGCGTATAAACTAAGTCAAGGTACTGAGCTTAAGCAATTACTTTCTCTTTAGCAACTACGCCTGCCTTAGCTACATCCTCAGTGATTTTAGGTAATAATGATTTAACAAACCATTCTGCCAAAATTTGATCTGGGATAAAAACTTTCACTAAACGTCGTTGACGTTGCCATTCATGAATATGGTCTGAAATATATGTAGACGTTGACTATTTTAATGAAGTTAATAATTCTGTGCCATTGTCATATCTAATAGGAAACTGAAAATGAGTTAAGAACGAAGTTGTTAACTGACTAAAATTATAAAAAGAGCTTCGTGGCAACTCAATGTACCATTTAGCCATGAGACCAATCAGAGTGCATTGAAAAAGCCGTAAGCAAATTGAATCATCTATAATGGAATTTGATGCACACCATAGGTGATAAGTCATCACATGATTCGATGGATCCTCTCCTGGTTTACCCTCAAACTTCAGAATATCACTGGGCAACTTATTAGGCATTGGTGGCCAGTACGGAAGATGATAAATTGGATCCTTCATAATGCATGACAAGTCAGGTAAATCCAAAGTTGCGATGAATGGTAACTAACGGTTAGGGTCTCGAAAACCCTGGGTCACAAGACTAGCTCCAGGAGGAGGATATCCAAGGTAACCTGGAATTGGATTTGCATTCGGAATATTATATCCTCCCAGAAAACCAGGATTAATCGGACCAAACTGGGGTTGTTGAGATTGAGATTGTTGATATGTATACCCAGGGTATGGTTGATATTGATAAACTGGGCTTTGCACAGCAAGACCGTATTGATACTGTCCCTGGTATGATTGATAAGTGAATTGAGGTTGACTTGTGACAACCGTACTTGGACCAGGTTGTCCTACAGGAATCTGAACTGAAGTCTAAATTGTAGGTCCAGACTGGGGTAAAGAGGTCTGAGGAGTTGATACAGGAACAATAGACACCGGAGCTGTCGATACTCCAGAAGTAGGTGGGGTAGATTGAACAAAAGTTTCAGTAGTTGCAGCAGTCGATTGAGGCAGAGTTCGAGGTGAACTAGGCCCAGACTGATGACCTACACTAGGTGTAGAAGTTTGAATAGTAGGTTAGACGAGTTGTTGGGTTGAACCAGAAACCATAGGTTGTCCAGCTTGAGATGACAACTGCACACTGGATTGCAAAATCTGTTGAGTTTGAGATGGATCCCACACCATATTCGTTCCGGGGTAACGACCCATAACAGGTTGAGCATATTGAGGACCATAACTAGGTTGAGTGTAGGACTGATAATTGAAAGGTACATTTCCAGTTCCTTGAACAAATGATTGACCAGAAGGTGGTTGGAAACCTTGAGATTGGTACTAACCTTGAGGTTGATAACCTTGAGGCACGTACTGAAACTAGGGTTTACCTTGAGGTATATATTGATACTGGGGTTGACCCTGAGGCATATATTTTCTCTAAGGTATGTATTGTCCTTGAGGTTGCCCTCCAGGCGGTATTTGACTACCTTGAGGTTGCCCCCCAAGTAGTATTTGACTTCCCTCAGGTTGCCCCCTAGGCGGAATTTGACTACCTTGAGGCTGTCCCCCAAGTGGAATCTGACTACCTTGAGGTTGCAGATTTGCAATAGCACTAGACATCATAAGAATCTCTTCTACACTCAACGGTGGAGTTCCTCTATGACCAGTTGATACCCCATGTTCGATGGGCTAAGGAGATGCTCGTGAAAAAGTACTTGAAACTAACTGATACCCAGACAGAACAGAAGGACCACCATATAAAAAAGTTTCTGGATTTTGGGAAAACATGGATGATTGGTTTGACATATTCGAAGGAGGATAATAACCTCTGGACGTAGGATGAAAAGGAATATGAGGTGGTGAAGCAACGAGCCCCGGATTTTCAAAAAAGTTCGTCAAAGATACGTACCAAGTGTCACTTCGAAAAGGACTGTAAAAGATAGATTCACTCTCCCTAGGTTCTAAAGTTGGTTGATTTTCAGAGAGAGATATACCTTCGTCCAGACGAACAAGTTCTTCAATGGAAATGAGTCCAGAAGGAAGATTTTGGGTAATAATACTTCCTACCCTAGGTGAACTAGGACCACTAGAAACTAGAGAAGCAAATCCTGAGGATGGAGTAGCAGTAGGTTCGATTTCAGGTTCAAAAATTTCAGGTTCCTCAACTAATTCACTAGTAGAAGAAAAACTACCAGTAACTTTGGAAAATGAAATTGGTTCAGAAATATACTCTGTTGCTGGAACTCGATAATTAGGGTGAATAATTAAAGATGATTCTCCGGCCTTTGGTGACACAACTCTACTTTCACTAGGTGTGACAAGAGCTCTTAGCCCTTCAAACTAACTTGGTGTATATTCGGGAGGCTGCCCCCAAAGTCTACTGGATTGTCTCAGTAATTCAGCCACGATTAATTAACTAATTACTTCACACTAAGAAAAAGAAAATCTCAAGGAAATCACCTAAAGTCTCTAAAGAACCAAACAATTGAATCACACACCTAACAACCTAAGAGTTCAAACCACACACAAACAGTATCTTTCTGTACCGAAAACACTAGTTGGTGATGAAATCCAACCTCGCAGAATTCAATACAGAATGGCGGTTGGAGCAGTTACTGCAACAATCTCCTTAATGAAACAGACTGGCACAAGTTTCTCCACAAAACCGTCTCGAGTGAAGATAACCCCCCAGAGAGTCCAAGTGAGTCTAGTTGACATTTGCTCCAGATACAGTGGTATCTTCCCTCCACCATCACCTTAGGAAAGAATCCTATAGATTATGGCCACTAAGGTTACCAACGGAAACAAAATATACCTGGGGGAACAGTCTACGATCCGATACGCATGCAAGGGTAGAGTAACAAAGCTCAGTCCCCTTGAAGGCTCCTTGACATAATCCAAGGTTTACCAACAAGTGACCCTAGGCTCCTTGACAATGGTCAATCCAAGGTTTACCATTTTTAATACGTGAATATCTGCTATCGTTCCCAATGAGGAAGGATTGATTACCTCACTAGTTCAGATATGATCTCGTGCTTGACTCCTTAGAGAGGAGCTTCCTAGAGCATACATGTAACAATTGGAATTTTTCTTACCGCAAGATCGACTACTTGTTTGTTTTAACTATCTTGGAGAGTTAATTACTCCCTACTCCAAGATACTAGCCTAAGCTATGTTGGTGATAAGAGCCCTAGAAATAAAAATATTGCTAGATGAATTTTAATTAAGCGTTAATTTTATTGGCTGTTTCTTAAGTCAAAAGGTATGGAGATGAAACTTTGTGGTGTGAAGAATCAACTCCCAAAAACACTAAAAAATGCACCTAAGATGATAAACAATTATTTTCCTTTTTAATGAATTTCTAGCTAAAGGAAGAGTTGAGAATGCAATTTCTTGAAAAAAAACTTTCCTTCAATATATAAACGAAAAGAAAAACGTTTTTTCCTTTTACAATACACTTAAATGAAGCTACTAATTATGCTCACGAACTAAATCCCTTTTCGTTTCAACACTCAAAACTAGAGAAAACAATTTTTCAAAAGAGAAACTAGAAATTCTAGAAAACAAACACAAAACTATGAAAAATCTAATCTTGAGATCTAACTTCTAAAAAATAATTAAAATAAAAGCTTCAAATTTTTTTGAGGATGTTTTTACTTATTTATTCAGCAAACTAAGGATTAATTCGTTCAGAGAAAACAAATCAATCAAAAACGCCCAGCTATGTTTTTTATAAAAAATGAAATTCACAACTTATGAACAAGTTCATTCAAAGTTTTGCAAAGAGAAATGAAATCTATTTCTCACCAAAGGAAGATCTCACAAACCAGCCAAACTTATCACGAATACAAAATATTCCAGGGTGATCTAAGGCTTCTTAGGCTTCCAAGCTTCAAGTCACTGCAAACACTGAGTGAAGATCAAACCAAGCATGCAAAAACTTCTAGAAATTCATCCAAAACACAACACCAATGGAACTTACTTATGAGAGACTTTTGACAGGATATATGGAGATCTGGGCAGAGGATAAAAGTAACAAAAAGAACCTAAACTAAACTAGACAAAAATATTTTAAGATTTTCAAAAATTTTGACAAGGTCTGTAGGCCCCCAGTGAAACCAGGTGCGGTACCGCTCTGTGCAGTAAAGTAACAGTGCGGATAGGTTCACACTGTAACTCAAACAGAACATGCCATCCTCTTAAAAATTTCTAAAAAATAAAAAATCAATCCAGGACTTACAAACTACCCAATCCCACACACATCAAGCAAAAACCAGAAACAAAAAATCAAGTTTCTCAAATCAAAGATAAAGGAAAATTAAACAATCAAATCCCATTGCCAGTGGAGTCGCCAATTTGTTAAGCGGATAAATCATTCTTGCGGACAAGACTGATATCCCTAGTATCAATTGATATCTAGCAACAAACAGGACAAGAAAATCTACTTTTCTCTAAACATATTACGATTCATCAATAAAAACTAAGAGGTGTTTTAGACCCTACCTTAAGCCCAACGCTAGTTTGTGGCAGCCTTGCTCCAACGGCTTCAAAGAGTTTCCTTTTTAATAACCTGTAAACACAAACAAGCACACATCAAAGAACACCTGCATAGCTAATATAATAAATCATGTTCATCATAGTGATAAAGGAGTTTATGAAATAAACCATTAAACATAGCTTATTGAGAAAAATAAACTTGATTGTATTAACTTTGAAAAAGAAGAACTTTACAACCTTGGTGCCTTGATGCTATACAAGCTCTTCCCAGGGTCCAAGCAGGAATCTCCTCTACTTTGACAAGCCTCACCCTCCTCCCAATGAGATCAAAGGGTATGTAATCTTTCCTCTCAAAAGCTCAATAAGGAAGAATAAGTTCCAACAACATTTACCCTAAAACATATTCAGCTTCCAACCTCCAAGTAACCATCCCAAAGCTTCATTTTATAGTGCAAGGGAAGGAGGTTACAGGTCCACCATTGAAGGGATAAAGTCCTCCTTCAAGGGGATAAGCTCCTCACATCAAGGGGTTAGCTCCTTAAGGAATGGGATGCATGAACCCTCAAGGAGCGAACTTGCCAGCGCAAGATTCCCTCTAGAAGCTTCCAGAATTGACTCAAAGTGGTTTTTTAAGAATAAACTTGCACCTTTTTAACTTTTACAGGGGTTCGCACCCATAAATGTAGATACAGAGTGGTCAGGTGCGCAGGGGACATGACCAATGGGTGTAGTACCACAGGTAATGCCAAGAGAAAGTGAGAAACTAGAGCTTTAGAGATTTTTAAGGACTTTCTCTTATTTTCAAAGCTTGATATGCATAGCTGAGGTTTAAGACTTACAAAGGAGGTATGTATGAGTGGTGATAGACTCATATTGATTGCAAAAAGTCAAAGTGACAATTTTTATGCAACAGTCCCATTCCACCTCGACCTCGTCTGCGCCCCTGAAATCCAGTGCACCCCATCTGTTGAAAATAATACTGAGAGGGGGGGTGAATCAGTATTATCTAGTCCTTTTTGCAATTCTTCATTATTTATACTTTGAATTGTTTTTGCATATCAGTACCATAAAACAATGAGCATGAACAAGAAAAACAGACAGTCACATCAAAGAACACTAGATATAAGGTGGAAACCCAATGTGGGTGAAAACCACCTGCTGCAATATGTCTCTATCTTCTTCAAATTAAGAAAACTCCTTTCTACAATGGTCTTGTAATGGTGCAGTCCTTTACCAGTACGCAGGCTGCAACCTGCAGAGAGCTACAACTCTCTCCTCGTTTTCCAGTCTCTCCTGGAAGGGAGCTACAACCCCCTACTTCTTTTCTTTCAAGGACCACTTTTCATAAAATTTTTTCAAACTGGATCCCATAAATATCAAATGATCATTAAGTACCAGTAAGTCACCCAGATAACCAGATCCACAATAACAGAAAACTAAACCCAGAACACCTTCTGCGGCGTCTCCTACGGCGCCTCCAGTGGCGTCTCCTGCGGCACCTCCTGCGGCGTCTCCTGTGGCGCCTCCTGCGGCATCTCCTACGGCGCCTCCTGTGGTGTCTCCTGTGGTGCCTTCTGTGTCGTCTCCTGTGGTGCCTTCTGTGGCATCTCCTGCGGCGCCTCCTTTGGCGTCTCCTGCGGCGCCTCCTGCGGCGTCTCCTGTGGCGCCTCCTGCGTACTTCTTAATTCTCATCATATTGAGAGCCATGCCATGGGTGTTGCCATCAAGTATAACATCTGTAACATATAACCATACCGGAAACATAATGCCAACAATCTCCCCCTTTGGACTTGATGGCAACCTCAAAAACTTCAGCGACATTCTCCCCCTTTGACATCAAGGGCAAAGGGTTAT
>APFE031312067.1:185407-256299 GCA_000404065.3 Pinus taeda | reverse complement strand
CTAGACCAAAAGATAAGAATGTCATAGGGACAAAATGGATATTCAAAAATAAGCTGAATGAAAATGGAGATGTGATTAGAAACAAGGCAAGACTTGTTTGTAAAGGGTATGCGCAACAAGAATGTTTAGACTTTGAAAAAACTTTTGCACCTGTTGCTAGACTTGAGGCGATAAGGATGTTCCTTGCTCTCTCTAGCTTTCAAAAGTTCAAAGTATTTCAGATGGACATGAAATCCGCCTTTCTGAATGGAGACTTAGAGGAAGAAGTATACATTGAGCAACCAGATGGGTTTATCCTTGGAAAGGATCCAAAACTTGTATGCAGACTCAAAAAGGCTCTTTATGGCCTTAAACAGACTCCAAGGGCTTGGTATTATCGGTTGGATAAGTACTTTCATCAACAAGGTTTTTCAAAAGGATCAACATATAGCAGTCTATATATAAAAATTGACAATGATAAATTGCTAATATTTGTTGTGTATGTTGATGATATCATTTTTGGTAGCAATGAGGAAGACATGAGTCAAAACTTTGCCTTGGTAATGCAAAAAGAATTTGAAATGTCTCTGCTTGGTGAGCTCACATATTTTCTTGGTTTACAAGTCCAAAAAAACAAAGGCGGTATTTTTCTATCACAAACAAAGTATCTCAAGCAGATCTTGAAGAAATATGGGATGGAGGATTCGAAACTAGTATGTACCCCTATGGTAACAGGATGCAGCCTTAGCGCAAATGATGAATCAGCAGTTGTACATCAACCAACCTATAGATCCATGGTTGGTAGTCTACTCTATCTAACAGGTACCTGACCAAACATTATGCATGTAGTATGTATAGTTGGAAGGTTTCAGGCAAATCCAAAGGAAACTCATCTTCAGGCTGTTAAGAGAACTTTCAAGTATCTTTAAGGGACTCAAAACTATGGTTTATGGTATCCTAGAGATACATATCTCACACTTCATGCATACACAAATGCAGATTGGGAAGGAAGCGTGGATGACAAGAAAAGCACTAGTGGTGGTGCATTCTTCATGGGTCCTAGATTTGTATCTTGGTTCAGCAAGAAACAAAGTTCCATTTCATTATCTACAGTTGAAGCAGAATATCTAGCTGCTACATCTTGCTGCACACAACTCCTTTGGATGATGCAAACATTGCAAGACCTTCAAATCACTTGTACTCCACCTATTTCCATTCTTTGTGATAATACAAGTGCAATCAGTATTTCAAAGAATCCTGTCATGCATTCAAAGACTAAGGACATACCTATCAAGTATCATTTTCTCTGGGAACAAGTGCTTGAACAAAAGGTCAAGTTGGAGTATGTTCCAACTAAGGAACAAGTTGTTGATATACTCACCAAACCATTGCCCAAGGAGACATTTGAATACCTCATACAGAAGCTGGGGGTAGTTGATGCATCATCTTGTTGTTGAATCTTCTTTGTTTCAGAGAAAAGTGGTTGTACGCGAGTTTCACAAGGAGTATCCACGTACATACGTCGGTTTATGAAGATACAGTCACGTATATGTGGCTTGAAGACAAACAGTGGGCCAGGCTCAGGATGAAAAGAGTCTGATATGGGTCTAACAGAGACTATATGGCATAGGTTCAGGGGGAGCATATATTTTTCTAATAATGCATTGTTGGCATTATCTTAGAAGATCTTGGTTCAAATTCGTAAATGTTTTGATTTCAGGTGGAACAGGTGCAGAGGGAGAACATGGTTGCTGGTCTGAATGATGATTGACAGATGTTGTTGATAGTGGAACAGGAGTAGAAGGAGAACATGGTTTCTGGTCTGAATGATGATTGACAGATGCTTGCTCTCTATGTCATGTATTTCTTTTCTTTTCTTATAAAGACCTTACATATAGTTAGGGGGAGCTTGGATAGCACAGCAAAGCAAAATATTCAGCATATACTCAGGGGGAGCATAACCCTTTGCCCTTGATGTCAAAGGGGGAGAATGACTTTGAGTGACTTGGGGTTGCCATCAAGTCCAAAGGGGGAGATTGTTCGCATTATGACATAGGTTTGGTTCTATGGCACTGGTGTTGTCCTTGATGGCAACTCACTCAAAGGGTAGACCACATCTCAGGCTTTTAGAATGAAAGAAAATAAGGTATACGCAGGTTCCTCTTAGTAAGGTCATGTATATACGCAGGATCACCGATCAAAAGGCGCATATGCGTATGCATGCAATTTCATGAAAGAAAAAGTGCATACATGTGGGAAACCAAAGTGTTGAACCTAGGTATTGGGTCCCTAGTGTTGGTTCTCAATGGTTTTGGACCATGGTTTGAGTAAGGCCTAAGACTATAAAAAGGGAAGGAGATCATTTGGCAAGGGCATCGACTAAGTGTTGAATATCTAAAGAGGAGCAAGATCTAGAATATTAGTGATTGGTGTATGGTGCATTGCTGGATCTGAACCAAGGAAGAACTTGAGCGCTAAAAAATGGATAAGTTCTATTGATGGATCAAGATTTTATGACTTGAATAGTAGTATCTTTGTAACCTTTGATATGTTATAATTGGCACATGATTAGATCTATAAATCTGATAATATGGGTATAACTGATGTTTGATTAAGTAAAATGGAAAATTATCTTTTATAGGTCTATACATAGGTTCGGTGTGGCATATAGTATACACGCAGGTTCAGCAACTGAAGAAAGCGTATATGCTAGTTGGCATTGATACAGCTGTGTATGTACGCAGGTTCTGCATAGTGAAGTAGCGTACGTTTCATGAAATATTCTTTAGCTACTTCTAGTTATTGTTGCAGTGTTCTGGGTTCAGAATTGGTGTCTGGTTACTGTTACTATTGTCTGGTTACAACATTCTGAGAAGTGTTTGGTTGATTCTATATTGGGGTGTACAAAGGAGATTGATTGTTGTAGATATACTTGATGTACGATTGATGTTATTCATGGACCCAGTCTAAAAATTTATGAAACGTGGTCCCTGGAAGAAAAGAGAAGTTTGTAGCCTTCTGCAAGTAGCAGCCTGCATACTAGTACCTCAGTTAGTACAAGAGCTAAAGGGGGTTGTAGCTCCCTTCCAGGTGAAGTTGGAGAACGAGCGAAGGTTGTAGCCTTCTGTAGGTAGTGGCATGCGTACTGGTATAAGACTGCACCAGTATAGAAACATTGTAAAAAGAAGTTTCTAATTGAAAAAAGATAGAGACGAATTGCAGCAGGTGGTTTTCACCCACATTGGGTTTCCACCTTATATCTTGTGTTCTTGTGTGTGACCGTTTGCACTATTTTTCTGTTCCTGATTGATGTCTATATGGTTCTAACACACAAATTTAAGATTAACATCTGAAAAATAATTAAATTACAAGTCTATGAGTTATATGTTGTTTTATTTAACCAAAGTTGCGTATATACGCAGATTTATCTAACTAAAGTAGCGTATACAAATCTGTATATGAATTGAAAAATAATTGACTTGATAATACTGATTCACCCCCCCTCTCAGTATTATTTCCAGCAAGAACTTCATAAATAACATGAGACTAGTGGATGTTGAAACAATAAATGGCACCTTTACTTGGAACAACAAGAGAGGAGGGGCTTCTCAAGTTGCCTCCAAACTAGACAGATTCATGATCTCAGAGGACCTATTTCTCACAATCCCTGACATGTCAGCTTCAATCCTTGATTTTGGAGGCTCAGACCACTAGCCAATCCATCTTGAAGCCAATTTTATGGGCACACCGAGGAACAGACCTTCCAGGTTTGAAAATGTTTGGCTCTCTCACCTAACTTCACCAGCAATATTGATAAATGGTGGATGGAAGAGTTGTCCTTTCAAGAAACCAAAATGTTCATGCTACAACAAAGACTTAAACACATCAAAGTTAAACTCAAATTTTGGAACAAAACATAGTTTGGTAACTTTTTCGAAGCCAAAAAAAGTTGAACAGAAACTTCAGGGGATTAATCAGTGTATGATCATAGAGAGCTTTAACGAGGAAAGGAAATCTCAAGCAGATATTCTTCAGAAGGAATGGGATGACAAGTACAGGAAAGAGGAGATTTTTTGGAGACAAAAATTGATAGTATAGTGGATTAATGAAGAGGAAAGAAACAAAAAGTTTTTTCACAAGTCAAATTTGAGTCACAGGTCACACAACAGAATTCTAAAACTCAAAGATTCTGAAGGGAAAGAGCTTGTCACCCACAAAGAAATGGAATCTGTCCTAGTGCAACACTTCCTCAGCATTGCAAAGGAGCCTCTCTTTGACAAGTCACAGTTCATTAACAAATTCACAAGGTATATTCCCAAGCTTGTCACAAGGGAAGACAATCATAATCTCAATAGGCCAGTATCCGAAGAAGAGGTCTGGGAAGTTATCAACGAGATGCAAAATGGGAAAGCTCCTGGCCTGGATGGTTTCAATGTGGACTTTTTCAAAGCATGCTGGAAAATAGTCAAACAAGACATCCTTGAGGTGGTGGAAGACTCAAGAAGATCCAGATCGGTCCTGAAGGCTCTCAATGGCAAGTGTTGAGGGAAGAATCAGTGGTTTGAAACTCACCACAAATGGAGTGACCTCAACTCACCAACAATTTATAGATGACACTATGTTGCAGGGCATTCCCATAGTCAAGGAGTGATCTGAAATCAGTTTTGAATGACCTCCAAGAATTAATGAAGGTATTACAGACTCATGTGTTGGGGTGTGCCTATGTTATTTTATGCAATGGATTGATAAGATTGCGAAATACACAGAAGTTGAAGCAGTAAGAGAAGCACAATAAGCAAACATATAAACACAACAAGTTTAATAAGGAGTTCACCCAATCCTCCTGGGCTACATCTCCTGGTCTAGCCTTCAGTGGTGGCCTTTATATTGTGTCTTAAAAAGCAAAGTTTTTACAGCAATGAGCTCAATTTGAGTTTCATTCAACAGATGATGATCAGTAGGATTGTACTTGGATTCCCCAAGACTCTAGCCTTCAGTGGTGGCCTTTATATTGTGTCTTAAAAAGCAAAGTTTTTACAGCAGTGAGCTCAATTTGAGTTTCATTCAACAGATGATGATCAGTAGGATTGTACTTGGATTCCCCAAGACTCTAGAGTACACAAACTCTTCTTACTGAATCTCGACCTCAACTGGTCAAAGTGGTATGAGTCCAACCTGAGACTCAATACCTGACAGGTTTACTAAGAGGAATTAGCTTGAACTTCTCAAGCCTTCTCTGGAGTTCACAGACTCCCAGACTCTCTCTGTCTCTGTCTGGCTTGATACTGCCTTTTCTCTGCAAATTAGCTTGGCTTCTTCTTTGTTCTCTGCAATTCACTTCTCTCTAGCCTCTCAGCTTTCTGCTTCCTCTCTGCCTGTCTTACTCTCTGTCAGTTCATGGCTTAAAGCTAATCCACTTCTTAACTGTTCATTTCTGCTTCCCGACTGTCTGGATCTCCTACCTCTATCCATTTGAATTCCCCTGCTCTGTATCATCATCACTATGTAATGCTTCACAGAGAGGTGGCCACCCATTTCCTCACGAACTGAGTGTTAGTTCTCTTTGAACAGTCATTATTTTCGTTGCTCGAAGATTGCCCACAAAACGAATTCCTCTGCCAACTCATCGGTAATGTCGGATCTCAAATCTTACCCGCCTCAGCCTATTTCCCCATTGAACCTTGTCATCCATCAGATCGTTCCTCCGTCGTTGATCTGGAGCCTCTAGATCCTACGGTCTCTGTCCATATCAGGCGGGTAAGTAGCATGCCATTTACTCGTCCAATGTGAGTGGTTTTCTCTCTCATCCACCAAACGCGTGTCACCCAGTGTATGGCATCGGGCAGGACTCAGTCGAATCTGCTTACCGCTTGAAGCCCTTTCGATATTTTTTCGGTTTTAGTGTGGGACCCACCTTCTGACGAATTCAGCAATTTCCATACGATTTTATGTTTTTCTCAAGATCGAGCACTTAGGGTCTTTCCTTCACTGAGGGGGATGCCCTGCGATAGCACTAATCACGTATCAAAAACTACCCATGTTTGTGGATTTGACCTCTCGTTTGTCAATTTGTGCCAGCGCGTGGTTACCATGGGCCAACTATCTGCGCACTTTGACCGAGGGTCCTCGTTGCTCCGTGTTGATCACAAATTTCCATTATTTAGAGGTTATTTCTGATAAGCTTGACATCCATAAGACTTTGAAACTTCGGCATGAGTTTTACAAAGTTCAGGAAACTTTAAGAGTATTTAAGGATCCAATTTGGATCATGGCCTTCCCACTGAAAAAGCTTTTGGACAAGCAAAAGTTGGTTTTCAAGCATCAACTAAGTGAGGGTATAGTTGTCTCACTTGTCTAATCCCTATCCATTTTTCACTGCTTGGATTTTAACCCTTGAGTCAAATCCTGAGGTACTCAACATCTCCCTTGTGCATCGTCCTCACCTTCTTGTCTAGAACTGTGTCTTCCTACAATTCATTGAGATATTCAGGTAACAGATCATCAGTAGAAGGCAATTGACTCTACTCTTTGGGATCTTCAATTAATGAAGGTTCAAATAGTCTCAAGCTGTTTGCATTAACAACTGAGTAGATGTGCATGTAAGCTCGTAAATCAAGGCGAAAAGCATTCTCGCCAATTTTCTCAAGTATCTTGAAAAGTCCATACCTTATTGGCTTCAGCTTCTTACCTTCACCTTGCATTCTGTCTTGCTTATATACATCCAAACTTGATCACCAACTTGAAAACTCTGCTCCATCCGATGCTTGTCATGCCTTGCCTTGTACTTGGCTTGGCTCTTTTCCACTTGTTCCTATACTTCGTGGTGAATCTCTTGGATTTGTTCAATGAACCTGGTTGCTTTGTCCACATCATTGTGTCCATCAACCGCTATGTCTTTACCAAAGACAAAATCCAAGGGAGACCTTGGTGCGAATCCAAAACAGGTCTCAAAAGGAGATCTTTGTGTAGAAGAATGTTTAGCACGGTTTTAAGCATGTTGCACATAACATAAATGTTCATCCCAAAGTTTGGGATGCTTGCTACAATAGCCTCTGAGCAACTGGATCACTGTCTTGTTGACCACTTCTGTTTGGCCATCTGTTTGTGGATGAAAGGATGTGCTCTTCTTCAGTTTGGTTTCTATCAGTTCCCACAGCCTCGACCAAAACTTCCCAACAAATCGAGAATCTCGACCAGATACAATGGAAGTGGGTAATCCAAAATGAACCCATACATGTTGGAAGAACAACTTTGTTGTTTGTTCAGCTGTAATCTATTTGTTTGATGGTATTAGAATAAACATTTTATTGAACCTATCCATAACAACATATAGATATTCACAACCTTTTCTAGATTTGGGCAGTCCCCCAACAAAGTCCATGGAAATACTTTCCCAAGGATGAGAAGGTACTAGTAGTGGAGTGTACAAGCCTAGTTTTCTATTGTTGGGCTTGCTTTTTGCATAAATAGTACACCCCCTTACATATCTAGAAACTATATCATTCATTTTAGGCCAATAAAAAAATCTTTGCAGTTGTGCAACTATTTTACTTACACCAAAGTGACCTGATATTAGAGAAGTATGTGCTTCTAAAATTATCTTTACTCTTTCAGTTTGTGGAAAGCATAACTTTCCCAAATGATACAAGAGTCAGTCCTTAATATGATAATCCAATTCTTCTATTTGTTTGCCATGACTTAAAGTTTCATATACATCTTTAAAATATATATCTTGAGCATATTGTTCAATGTAGCTTTCATGCAATACTGAATTATGCTTAAGTATAGTAGATGCATTGATGATTTGTCTAGACAACATATCTAAAACGTTATTGTGTATGCCCTTTTTATATTTGATGACTAAATTAGACCGTTGTAGGAAACCCATCCACCTATAGTGTCTTGATTAGTGCAATTTAGTTTGGGAGTGTAAATATTGAAGTGGTTGATGATCAGTATGTATAACTGTCTCTTTTCCCATTAAATAATGTTTCCACTTTTCACACTTTGTACTAATGCATACAATTCTTTATCATATGTGGGATAATTAACTACTACAGAATTAAATGTCTCAGAATGATAAAATATGGGTTTACCGTGCTATACAACACTGCTCCCATGGCATAGTCACTGGCATTTGTTTCAATCTCAAATGGTCTTTGAAGATCAGGCAGTGCTAGTATTGGTGTTGTACTAATATTTTCTTTCAAGGTTTCGAAGGCTTTCTACTATTTGCCTCCCCACTGAAACACCTTGTTCAATCTTGTCAAAGCATGTAAAGGTGCTGCAATTAAGGAAAAGTTAGCAATAAACTTTCTCCAATATTGTGCTACCCCTAGGAAGCCTCTAACTTTAGTAGCAGAATTAGGTTTAGGCCAGTTTAGAATTATTGCAACCTTAGAGGGATCTATCTTCAATTCAGCCCCCCTATTATATGACCCAAATAATTCAAAGATGTTTTACCAAATTCACATTTTGAGAGTTTAACATAATTTTTTTCTCCTTTTAAAACATCTAGAGTCTGCTTGACATGCTTTAAATGTTCTTCCCATGTTTTACTAAATATAAGAATGTCATCCAAATATAAAATTACAAAATCATCAATAAATGGTCTGAGTACATCATTCATTACTCTCATGAAAGTAGAAGGAGCATTAGTTAAGCCAAAAGGCATAACTAGCCACTCATACAATCCCTGCTTTGTTTTGAAAGCAGTCTTCCATGCATCTTGCTTTGCAACTCTAACCTAATGATAGCCACTATGCAAGTCCAACTTGGAAAAATAAATAGCTTCTTTCAACTAATCCAGTAGATCATCTATGCAAGGAAGGGGATAACGATTTTTTATCGTTATCTTATTTAGTGCTTGGTAATCAATGCACATTCTCCATGAGCCATCCTTCTTTCTCACCAAGACAATTGGAGACCCACATGGTGATGTGCTAGGTCTTATAAACCCTTTCTCAAGCAACTCCTGTACCTGCTTCTTGATTTGTGCATTCTCTAAAGCGGACAACTTGTACATTCTGATGTTAGGCAATGGAGCATCTTGTTGCAAATAAATATCATGTATTATTTCCTTTTGCGGTGGCAGAATTTTAGGTTCTTGGAATAGTATATCATATTCTGAATCAACTTTTTCTAAATAAACTTGTTGTTTAGCATTACAACCCTCAAATATTTTGTTTTTATCAGGTTTCTTTGCCTTTACAACCGTCAGTAAAAATTGCTTGCATGAATTTACAATTCTTTTCATCTACCCTAAGTTTATGAGAGTATAATTATTTTTGAGTTTGTGAGCTCTTACAATATATTTGATTCCATCTTTAACGAGTTGATACTTGTTTTCTACTCTATAGAAAATTGCCTTTCTATCATACAAGTAAGGACTTCCTAAAACAATTCCACATATATCCAAAGGAACTATATCTAAATAAACCTCATCTACAAATGCTGACCCAAAAGAAAACCTAAGTTTGCAATTTTTAGTCACTTGTTGTTGTGCTTTATCACATAACCAACCTAATGGATATGACTTCTTATGAGGTGTGGTCAGTAATCCCAACTTCTTTACAATTGCTTTAGAAATGAAATTTACTTCTGAGCCACTATCAAACAAAGTATCAATATTTTGATGCTTGGAGATAACTCAAATATGAAAAAGCTCATGTCTTTTCCTCTCATTTTCTTCATTATCAGTAGATTGTGCAGAATTGCTAGTAGATGCTTCAGAATTTTTACCTTTTATACTAGTGGTTGTAATGGTTGTTTCATCTCCTAAGTCTGACCCTAAATATCTTTGAATAGCTTCAACAGTCCTCTTCTTTTTGCCATCAAACTTCTTAGGTCTTAGCTCTAGATGCAAAATCTAGTAGTGTTCATCATCATGCTCATCCTTTTTATAGCGAGTGCATGAGGACTTTGTCTTTTGTACAGCATTGGCCTTCGTCTCATTCCATTTCTATTTTCTCTTCTCCTTGTTCTTTCTTGCAATGGGTTTGGATGATCCCCCAACTTCTGGGACCACATTCTTGCCTCTAGCCTCTGAATGGGCAGCTTGAACAAAGACCTCATCTATGCTAGTAGGGTTAAACATGAGAATGGTATGTCTTAAATAACTGTGTAGACCACTTATATACTTAAACAGAGTTTCAGGTGAGTCTAAATAAATGTCTAGAATCAATGCTCTTTTTCTAAATTCTTGAGTATAACCTTGTACACTTTGCCCTTTCAATTGTCGAAGAGTTTGCCATCTCATCATGGATTGTTGCATATAAGCTAGTGGATTGAATTACTTTTTAATTGCAGAAACAACTTCACTCCAGATAGATAGAATTTTACCATGCTTCTTCATGTCAGCTTGTGTTTGACCTTCCCACCATACCAAGGCAGTTCCTCTAAGGTGTAGGTTGGCCAGCTAAATCTTACTTCTGTCTGAGTCAATATTTTGTGCCCTGCAATACATATCAATCTGTCTAATACAATTATCCAACTTCTCTACATTCAACTCTCCATCGTAGATAGGAAAATCAAATTTAACATCTAATTTAATCAAAGATGTCCTCTTCTTATTTTCAGTGCTATTAGGAGGTGTGAGGAAGTTTTCTTCTTTGCCTTTAGAGTGGTCATGGAGGAGAGATTCTTCTTCTCCTTTATCTTTGGAGTGTGAGGAATC
Source organism: Pinus taeda (assembly GCA_000404065.3). Taxonomy (NCBI): domain Eukaryota; kingdom Viridiplantae; phylum Streptophyta; class Pinopsida; order Pinales; family Pinaceae; genus Pinus; species Pinus taeda. Next base: position 245,645 of record APFE031312067.1, on the reverse strand, counting down.
TGCATCTCTACTTTTCTTGAACTCCCTATACATTTCCTCTACCATGGACCTCATGGCCAGGAAACTTTCTATGAACTGGGGGTCTGATCCTAAGGGACTTTCTTCTGACATTTTCTTCTTAGGATAGACTATTCCAATTTCTGGGTTAGCTTCAACCAACTCTTCTTCCCCTAATCTAAGCTTTTACCTAGTTAGCATTCAACAACAAAATCCAGCACAAGCTCTTCTAACCTTAACAACCTAGAGCTCTGATACCACTTGATCTGAAATCACTCATGAATGACCTCAAAGAATTAATGAAGGTATTACAGACTCATGTGCTAGGGTGTTCCTATGTTATTTTATGCAATGGATCGATAAGATTGCAAAATACACATATGTTGAAGTAGTAAGAGAAACATAATAAGCAAACACATAAACACAACAAGTTTAATAAGGAGTTAACCCAATATTCCCGGGCTACGTCTCTTGGTCTAGCCTTCAGTGGTGGCCTTTCTATTGTGTCTTAAAAAGTATATTTTTTACAACAGTGAGCTCAATTTGAGTCTCACTCAACAGATGATGATCAGTGGGATTGTACTTGGATTCCCCAAGACTCTAGAGTACACAGACTCTTCTTACTGAATCTTGACCTCAACTAGTCACAGTGGTATGAGTCCAATCTGAGACTCAATACCTGACAGGTTTACTCAGAGGAGTTAGCTTGAACCTCTCAAGTCTTCTCTGGAGTTCACAGAATTTTGGACTCTCTCTGTCTCTATCTGACTCGATACTGCCTTTGCTCTGCAGGTCAGCTCAGCTTCTTCTTTGTTCTTTGCAATTCACTTCTCTCTCGCCTCTCGGCTTTCTGCTTCCTCTCTGCTCGTGTTACTCTCTGTCAATTCGTGGCTTAAAGCTAATCCGCTTCCTGATTGTTTGTTTCCGTTTCCTGACTGTCTGGATCTCCTACCTCTGTCTATTTGAATTCCCCTTCTTTGTGTCATCATCACTGTGTAACACTTCACAGAGATGTGGCCAACCATTTCCTCATGAACTGAGTGTCAGTTCTCTTTGAATGGTCGTTATTTCCTTTGCTTCAAGATTGCTCGTGAAACTGATTCCTCTACCAAATCATCACTCATGCCAGATCTCAAATCTTATCTACCTCAGCCTATTTCCCCATCGAATCCGATCATCCACCAGATCATTCCTCCACCGTTGATTTGAGCAGTTTTCTCTCTCATTTATTGGACGCGTGTCGCCCAACATATGGCATCGGGCAGTACTTGGAAACCTGCTTACTGCTTGAAGCCCTTCCGATATCCTGTCGGTTTTAGTGTGGGACCTGCCTTATGACGGAATCGGTGATTTCCATACAGTTTCATGCTTTTCTCGGGACCGGGCACTTAGGGGATTTCCTTCACTGAGAGGGATGCCCTACGATACGTAATTAGCACTTTAGTGCTAATTGTGTATTAGAAACTAACCCCGTTTCTGGATTTGACCTCCCATTTGTCAATTTGTGCTAGCGCGCGATTACCATGGGTCAACGGTCTGCACACTTTGACCGAGGGTCCTTGTTGCTCCGTGTTGATCACAAATTTCCATTGTTTAGAGGTTATTTCTGATAAGCTCGACATCCATAAGACTTTGAAACTTTGGCATGAGTTTTACAGAGTTTAGATCTTTCTCTTAACCCTGATGATGGATCCCATTTGGGATTCGAAACGTTGGTATAAAAATTCTCTTACTGTGGATTCTTCGATCAAAGATTCGAAAAGCAACCACCACAGATCTCTGAAATCCAACTTTAAGAGTGTTTAAGGATCCGATTCAGATCAAGAAGGCCAAATCTTTTAAACAAATATTGAATTACTTTTCTATGGCCATTGGTATAGAGGTAAGCCTTGACAAATTAGAAGTTTTTTTTTTTAACATTGACATTGCTATCCAAAGAAATCTTACTAGAATTCTAGGGTTCCAAAGGGATCAGCTACCCTCTAAGTACCTGGGAGTGCCCCTCATAGACAAACCTCTAAGATGGGGAGTGTGGGAGTCGGTCATTGACAAACTTCAGGATCAGGTCAGGAAATGGACATGCAGATATTTAAATTTAGCAGGGCACCTTGTGCTCACAAAATCTATCCTGTAGGCCATACCCATTTTCATAATGTCCGCTCTTCCTGTTCCTAAAGGAGTTTTATAACAGATCAGGAACATTCAAAGAGATTTTCTCTGGGTCAAAGGGGAAGAAAAAAAGAAATGGGCTTTGGTAGCTTGGGATGAGCTATGCAAACCTAAGGCCCATGGAGGTTTGGGGCTTCATGACCCCAAAACCCTCAGTAGAGTTTTGGGTGCAAATCTTTGGTGGAGGTGGCTCAAGGAATCAACAACCCCATGGGCCAAGCTTTCGAAACAAAAATATACTAGAAATTGGAAAGAAACAGATCATATTCGAATGTTTGGGCTTATCAAGGGCTCCCACATTTGGAATTTTGCTTGGGAAAATAGAGGCATTGTCCAGCAACACAGCTTCTGGGAGATCCAAGATGGGAATCTGGCAAGATTCTGGGAGGACAACTGGCAGCAAGAACCAAAATTGTTTAGGGAAGAACTAACTAATCTCAAGAATGACACCGACAAAAAAGGTTTATGGATGGTAAGTGACTTCTGGGAGTAGGTAAGGAACAACAACAAATGGAGAATATGGAAGGATCTAGGCTACAAGGAAGAGAGCCCTTTGAAAGCTTAGGCAAACTCTCTTGCTATGGACTTGGAACAAAGGAATATTTTGGTTTCATCCTCACCTGACCAAATAAGATGGGGAAGAAACACAGAAGATAACTTTAACCTAAAAGAAGCAAAACAAATAGCCCTAGGGTTCGATCATCAAAACCTTGATAAGGCATATGGAAGAACCTTTGGAAGCACCCGCATTGGATGAAGATAAAGTTGTTCATGTGGTTAGTTCAACAAAAGAAAATTCTAATTTGGGAAAATCTTCTAAAGGAAGGCTTTGTTGGCCCATCCAAATGCTATCTATGTGGCACACAAGAGGAGACAATGGAACACTTACTCAACCTTTTCCCCTTCACCTCAACATTGTGGAATTGGGTGGCCTCAGTCTTTAGGCAAACTGACATGGATGGCCTCAATATCACCAACACTTTGAGGAATTGGAGAAGGAACTTCTTAGGCAATGAGATCATCAACAATGCTTGGACTCTGGTTCCAGGATTCTTAATCTGGTACGTTTGGGAAGAACGCAATGGCATGATTTTCAAGGAAAAAACAGGCTCAACCTAGAACAATATTGCATAGATATTAAGACAACTTAAAGACATTGTTGGTGCCTTGTTAGGGAGACCTCCTGAGAACCCGTCTCTGCCCCAGGACACTCATATACTTCTGCAGTTGGGTCTCCATTTGATAGTTCCCAAAAGCAGACACAAGGATGTGAGCCTGATAAATGTTGGTAAAGACTTTTGGCAACCTCCTCCTCATGGTTTCTTGAAAATTAGCATAGATGGAGCCTCTAAAGGAAACCCAGGGATAGCGGGTTTTAGTGGGGTCATCAAAGATGAGTAGGGGTGCATAAAGGACATCTTTTGTAGTAATCTAGGAACTGCCACAAATAACATGGCGGAGCTCATGGCCTTAGAGCAGTGCCTGGAAATACTAATTGAGTCAAATTCTCATAACGTCATCATTGAAGCAGAATCAGAATTGGTTATTAATGCGGCCAAGAAGATCTGCAATGGGAAAGCACCTGGAAAAGTATCAAAACATTGGAGACTTTTGCAGGTATTTCAGCGTATTCATTCCCACCTACTAACCCTAAGAATAGCCAGCTTCATGTGTGGAGAAAAGCCAATATGCTAGTTGACTGTCTGGTGAATGAAGGAGTGATTTGCAAATAAATTTACAGCAGGTATGCATGGGACTCGATACCCTTGGGGAAATTATGTGAGTATTTTCAAAGACAGGTGGACAAAGACATGGAAAACTTCCAAACTATTAGGACTGAACAAGAAGGAAGACCAGTGGAAGTATGAGAAAGCGAAAGTGTAAGTCCTTTTAACTGTTAGATTCAAAAAAAAAAAAAGGAAAAAAGGGAGAAGATAAATGCTGAAAACAGAGCTTTCCACAGGGGAGAGGCACTGGGTAAACAACAGGTTTCGTCGTGGGTCGTTGGCCATAGATAGTGACAGCCTGAGTAATCTAATGGCCATTAGATAGAAAATCAATCGACGGTTAACCACCAAAGCAGACCCGATGCTCTTTAGTCTAACAGTTTATAATCCTCATCGGGTCCAAAAAGGAAATTATAGACCGTGCAGGTTTCTGCTCCGATATCATGAAGGACCGTTAGATCAATCACCAAGCTGCACAAGTAATGAGAGCTTAAGTTTCAAAATGGACCCAAACATTCATAAACCAATGGCTCACAATCATTTTGGGTCTGTGAACATGGTAAAATGGGTGCATGTTGCTGAGATGGGAGTGTTGATGATCGTCAGATCTCATGAAATCTTAGATTGTTTCAGGTTAGTTTCAGGTTATGTATTTGGTTACCCTTCATAGGGTTATGCTTGTTGATCCTTACTTTGTAAAGTCATGTAACATATGTAATCTTTCTTGTAGTTAATAGAAGGCTCCACTCTTATTTGACCAAAAAAAAGAACATTTATTCATATATAATTTAAACAAATTTAAAAGTTGAATGTTCAAATAAATTGAAAGAAGGAATTAACAATAAAATAATAAATTAATGGTCTAACTAGGCAACAATTTCACTTGGGAGATTGTTTTTTATTACAATCAATGTTTTTTATTTTGCAAAATGTTGATTTAGAAGTACTCCAATACAAATTTGAAGGTAGAAATAGGTTTGGCACTCCCAAAAACCCACAAGGCACCTAAATTCTATAGTTTGATAGTTGTAACATGGATTTCCAAAAATTGAAATAGATTTTTCCAAAAAGGTGCCCAAAAAATCTATATTTTAAGGGCGAAATTATCCCCTACTTAGAATATTTGAATTAGAAATAAGGGTTGTAAGACCAAGAAAAAAAGTCATAAAAAAAAAAAAAAATCAATATGATAGGGAAGTTGTAAAGTAATGTTTAACATTTGGACTAAGTAAAATTACATAACAATAAAAATAAAAATAAATAAAAAGATTAATGTAATGTAATGTAAACATTTTCACTCTATCAAAATAAAATAAAAATAAAAATAACCCTATAAAAATAAAATTGCAATAAAATAAAAATGATCCATGTTATTGAGAACCCGTGGTATTCATGTGGAATATAGCTTATTTAAATGGGGAAATTAAACCAACATAGATCCATCTTAACTTTGAATCTGCCAAGCTTCGAGAGGGATCAAAAGAGGTTTGCATCTCATGAGCTTTGATCCCTCTCGGCGCTCGGTGGATCCATAGTTAAGATGGATCTATGCTGGTAAATAATTTAATAATTAATTAATTAATTAATCAACTTAGATCCATATTAACTCTAGATCAACAAAGCCCCCAAGGGGATTAAATCTCTTTTCACTTTAAAATATGATTTGGTCTCTCTTCTTGGTAGATCTAGAGTTACTATGGATCTAAGTTGGTAGCATATATATCTATATATATCTATATAGATATATATATTTATGGCACATGGTATTGATAACCCATGGTATTACGAATGGAGTCAAATGATAGTTACAATAATTTTGGCACATGGTATTAATAATCTATGGCATTGACCCACGGTATTAATAATATGAGTCAAAATGTTTACAAGATAAGGACATTACAACAACTCTTCCATAGTGTGTTGGAGAGCACCTCTCAATGAATTTAATTTATGCACGGGTCAATCAGGCAATGCGAATTGCTAGGCAGAAATTGATTTCCAAAGGCGAAGTGCAAGAAAAGTTCAATTTGCCTAGAGAAAAATTCCAGCAGGTAGTGGGTTTTCCAGATAGAGGGTTCCAATGAGAATATTAGTAAATTCGTTGAGTGGATCTGGGCACAAAAGTTTTATAGCAGGGTTTCAGCTACAGATATGTGTAGGGACAGGAAGAGAAAAGCACACCAAATAAATTTACAGTTTTCGCAGAGGGTTTCTAGTTTCCAGTTTTTAGGACGCAATATGTAATTTCCAGTTGTAATAGGCCATAACATTCTTTTAGTCATCCAGTGTGAGTTTTAGGAGTAGCAGTATGTGTGCTATTTTCTAGAGAAGCATGTCTTGAAGGTAGAGCAAGTTTCCCAGTTGAGGAAGCAGGCAGTTCATGTACCAAAGAAGGACATCCAGATGGAAGCAATATAAGATCTGCGCATTTCCCATGGAACTGTGAGTAACAGGAGCAGGGACACAGGGAGGAGAAAGGAATTTCTAGCAGTAAATCTCCAGTATTCTCAGAGTTAAAGAGGTCGATTTATCCTAATAATATGGCTAAAGTAAGCAAATCAAATAGCTATATTACCCAGTTAGCAGATCTTAGGGATTAATCTCATCTCTAGTTGTTGGATCTATTTTTCGAAGGAGGTGCGAGTAGGTTTTAAAGGTCAAGGGAGGAAGTATATTCATTGGATCTATTTTCCTATAGAATTTCTCAGTGAGTAGTATGAATTGCAGGATCTAGTGTAGGTTGCAGGATCAAGTGTAAGATGCAGACAAAGGGGTGTGAGTTTGAAGCTAAGCTTTTCTTTATAGAGGAAACCAAGGGTTTCTAGATCGATTGGTCAGTTGGAGGAGTGAAATATCTTCAGTTATTTGGGTCTCGCATATTTTTGCAGCTTTCCAAAGATGGTCATATGATATTGCAGAACACATATATGGACAACAGATCAACTTCCAATTTTCGAAGATAGGTGTCAGAGGAAGTGTGAGTTGCAAAGTGAAGTAGTTTCCTAGTAAGAGATAAGTCTCAAAAGGAGATAGTGGGGCACCCAATCTAGGAGGAGGAGGAGCTTGATACTCCAGTGTGCCAAATGGGCAAGGTAGAATGTAGAAGAATGTAATGTCCCTTCCTAAAATAATTTACCTTAAGTCTATTTCCACAATTTTTGCATTTTTGTTGACTATGGGACCTACGAATTTTTGGAGGAGGTCTTAGGAAAAAGGGAAGGCCGAAATATTTTTACTAGTGGAGCATGGGGGCCACAAGCATGGGTAAAACACACTTGCCTAGGAGGAAATTCGAATTTCCAAGGAAGGGGGATCGAAAATATTGTTCGAGGGATCCACATGGAAAAGGAAACTCAAAAATCATAAGTAGAAGAAGTTCAACCACTTTTGGGGTCTTTTGTTAATCAAACTTTCTATTGTTTCTCGAGCTACTTAGTCGGGTCACACTGTTGTTCAACACTGAATTTTCCAAGGGGATAAATCATCCTTATTTCAGTGGACTAAGAGTGCCACCCTAGGGAGGTTATATTGTACTAAGTTGGCAGAGAGTTTGGAGGGATTCAGAGCTATACACAAAACCTTTCTCTCAACCAATGTGTATTCGAGGAGGACGTAGGAGGGGATCATGCTTTTCCCATTTCAGCTATCCTACAGGTGGTGTTTGCTGGGAGAAATTTTGCATAGGAGCTTGAGGGGAAGATTAGACTAATTGATGAGTTTTGGAGTAGGAGGTTGCTAATTGAAGGCAGTCTGAATTTGTACACTCAGGGCCTACGCAATAGCCATTTTTTGGGCACACATGGGGGTTTGAGGGAAGTTCTTTGGAGCTAGGTTTTTTTAAGAGGAATAAGGAGAAATTTGGGGAGGTTAGGTTCAACATTTTGGGAGTGTTTGGAGGGATTTTTCAGGGATTTTACAGATAGGTCGTATTTCCCATATATTTGGAGGAGGACGTGGTAATTGGGGTCGAATTTTGGGGGTTATAACTAGACCAAACCCTTTATGGGTTTTGGTGGGTTATTTGAGAGGAGCTTGGGGCTAATTATACATGATTTTCTAAGCACCAGAGGTGGGGTTTCTAGTAGTCTCTTTCCAGTAGATAGTGTAGTTTTCTAGGGTAGCACGGGGCATCATTGGAGAAATTCATTCTCTCATCCAGGCATTCTATTTTATCACCTGGGTCTTGTCAAACTTTCCATTGAGGCAATCCTAGGTGCACTTCTAACATACCATTGTACTCTTGCTCCAATTATTTAATAAAATGGCTAGCTAGATGACATTTTTGAAGTTTTTATGGGTGTTCATTAAATTTTAGAAATTCTTGTGTTGCATGTACTACTTTGCTTTGCATATCATTGTTTTTCCTAATTAGGAACATTAAAAAGAAACAACGAGATCGGTGAGATCAGTTCCAATAAATATTTTTTACTCTAACTCCAATATGCTTCACTTTCCCAGTAGATACATGTCTCAAAAAGGCTTTCTCTTTACTAAAAACAACATCATAGCCTCTATCCTCCAATACAACTACATAGATCCAATTCTTCCTCAACCCAAGTACATACATAACATATTTCAATTGAAGATGGGAGTCTAACTCCCTCTTAAAGGTTATAGTTCCAGTTCCTTTGGTATAATACCTCTCATCATCCCCAAATTCTATGTGCATCAGGAGATCCTTCTCCTCTAGGCTAATGAATAATTCTTTGCATATTGTCATATGGAACGAGGCACCTAAATCTAGGTACCATACACTCCCCATTACAGTGTTGGCCATGCATGCAATTAGGGTGAAGTCTAATCTAAATTTTGAGGGAGGTGCTTCACCTCCTGCTCCTCCTGAAGGATTCTTGTTGGACTTCTTGTGCGGGCACTTTTCTGCATAGTGCCTATATTCATGGTAGTGAAATTTTTTTATCTTGTTTAGGTCCTTCTTGTCATTATTCTGGCTGGAATTTGGTTTACTTTGGGCCTTCTTGCCCTTATCTTTCTTTACCTTCCCAACCAAGGCAAAATTCTCTTCCTCCTCTAGTGTTCCTTTGAATTTCTTCCTGCACCAAATCGAACCAAAGTCTCTCCCAATTTAGTAATTTGTCCCTTCCATTTATAAAGTCTTGGTAGCTATGCCAGGATTTTGAAAATCCTAGGAGAGCTAAGCTCACTAACTCCAAAGATAGTATATTTTCTCCAACTCCTCCAAATTCATCTTGACACTAAGTGAATTTGGAGAGGTAATGTGGAATGGTTTCATTTTTATACATGCAAATGTTTCTAAGCTTGTCCCTCAATTCCAATTTCCTAGTATCACTACCATTTTTGAATAGATCAGTGAGGGTCTTTCACATAGAAAATGGAGTCTCATTTCCATGTAAATTCGAGACTATGTGGCCTCTCAAACCCTCTAGGATGATCCTCATGGATTTTGTGGTATCCTTCTTATTGGTTTTGGAATATCAGTTTTGGTGTACTCCAGCACTCCATTATAATTGAGTACAACTTCCATCATGTCCTTCCAAGCTATGAAATTCAAGGTTCCCTCCAGGGTATACTCCAATCTCAATCCATTGAAATAATTTTTCTCGCACGAAATAAAAACTACTTCACTGAATCTAAAAATTGAAATATATCAAGAAGAAGCTCTATTGACTGGTTTCTAGTGTAATTTATGTTGTGACACCATGTATAAATTAATAGAAATTTTCTACTATTGATGAAATTGAATTGAAATCAAGAGATTACAAATTTCCTCTACTATTCTGTAGAATGAAAATCACAATTTAGAAACACATGCACCATAAAAACTGCAAGAACACAATGATTTTACAGAGGAACCCAACTGGGAAAAACCCCTTAGTTACTTTTCAATTTACAATGTGCTTCAACTCTAAAGCACACCCTGCACTGTAAACTTGTTCTCCTATTGACTGCTCTTCTCTCTCCAACACTTATCCAATTTAAGCCTCCAGCTTCCTCCTATTTCCTTGTATAACTCAGGAGAAACTAGGCTCCTAAATAATAGGGGAATTCCCTATTTCCTTGTAAAAATCCCAAGGAATTAATCACCTACATTAATGCCAAGCCTATACACTCAACTAGTATACAATTGATAATTACAATGTACCTTTTCCTCCACTCCAGCTATGCAATTCAAATTCCATGCATGTGTAGGATGTTTTTAGTTGATTGACTAGTTTGACTGAGAGATCATTGAGTTAACAATAGTTCTACTACTCAACTTACCTTCAACTGACTCAACTAATGACTTGAGCTCGGCTAACTAAGTTCAACTGAAATAACTGAACTAGAATGTTAAATTTTAGTAATCACTACATGCACAACTCTACTTATAGCATATAACTCGAATTTACTAAGTTAACTAGTAGACAAGGCCATGTCACACAAGTTAAATGCAATCCAAGTCCTCCAGCTAATGAAAATCGGATTACTCAATTTGACTAAGGCAAAAGTCAAATTGAGTCTTTCTTGCTACAATTTCTAACAATATATCTGATAATGTTTTGTAAAAAAAGTTTAATTATATATATATATTATATATATATATAATATATATATTATATATATATATATATAGATATAGATAGATAGATAGATAGATATATGTGTTTATTGATTATATTTTTTAGTTCTATACACAAACTTTACTAAAAAACTACAACATGTAAGCAATAGAATGTTTATAAGTAGTGAGGAAAACTATTATCCACAACTTACTGTGTAGAACTTTTTAAGATCTAATATTTATAGAATATACCTTAAACACAAATAAGCTTTGATGGAACATATCAAACTATTACACTCAAGAAAAACACAAAGGTGGGTGTAAAATAAAATGAATTTAGAGATTATTATTTTTGAAGGTGATTTTAAACCTTTAAAGCTGCATGAAAATGAGTCAATGTGAATCTCAATGTGTAGAAACTAACTATTTTGTAACCTTTTTAAAAATGATATGGTAAGTAAAAGGGAGACATTACAAGTTAGTAGTTTTTATATCTACATTGGAATATAGCTCCACCACCTTCACTGCCATCGTTTATAACTAATTGAATTAGAAAGGAGAGATTGCTACAGTTATGAGAACAATCACCCTTTCATGATACATAGTGGATCAAACCCATTGAATGTCTTGGAGTATCCATGTTAAAGGAATTTGTGAACTCCCACAACAATATTTGTTGGACTATTATTTTAGTGATTCCTGGACAATCTTGATGGCTTCAATGGTGATTGCAATCATGTCTACAATTAACTCTATCTCAGAACCATAGTATTTTAGGTTTATAAAATCAACTCTCTCTTTTATATAGAGGGTTAAATGATTTAGTAGATGAAATAAATTGTTAATTTATACATATAAAAATATAAAAAGATGGTACACCCTCTACTATTTATATAGAGATTTATTGATAGTCTCTACTATTACAATAAGAAAAAATTATAATAGTTTTTCTAAGTAAAAAATAAAATAAAAATAAAACTTTAATAATCATATTCATATTTTTATGTTGGATAGTTTCTTCATTTGAACATTTAAAGAACACAGATGTGTGTGAATGCTTAACAAATTAAAACATAGATAGTCGAATAATTGTGTTCACTAAAGGTCAAATCAACTGGGAAAAATTGACAAATAGATCTCTCCATTGCAATGGTTGTTTAAATAGTGATGAAATGGCTTTCATAAAAACCCCGAATTCCTACAAACCTATGATTCCACATTCCATGAAGTGCACAATAAATTTTACTGGGAAAAATAAATTAATTAATTAAATTAAAAAATAAAAAATAAAAATAAAAAATTTCTAGCAATTTTGTGCTAATAGAAAAATATAATAGAGTGAAAATAAATTCCACGTGGAAAGCAAATCCAAGTAATTGGTATTCCCATAAAAATAGGGTGAAATATATCTTGATACTTTCCATTACCATAAAACTAGGGCAAATGGGAGAATGTAGCTTGAATTTTACTAAAAAAAAACAACAACAACAACAACAACAAACAAACAAAAACAAATTCCAACAATTTTGGGTTAATAGGAAAATATAATAGAGTGATAATAAATTCCACAAGGAGAAACAAATTCAAATAATTGGTATTCCCATAAAAATAGGATGAAATATATCTTGATAATTGCCATTACCATAAAAAATTGGATTTTTTATCATTCACCTCCATTCCAATGGGCATACAAAAAATCTTAGGCATCTCTTTAAATTTGTTGGCTTCCATTTCTATACCATTTAAAAATAATAAATGTTATCCACAAATACAATATGTGTTAATAGAACATAGCCTATCCTACCTTGGATCCTTCCTCTCATTTTCGCCTTCATGAACACCTTGCTCAAACCCTCTATTATTAGGGGAAAAAGTAGAGGTGATAGTGGGCAACAATATCTCAAGCCTATTGATGTCTAGAAAATGTAGATGTTTCCCTATTAATAAATAGAGTGAAACTCATTGATATGAGACCTTCCATAATCCAATTTACCTCTAAGAGGTTAAGTCCTACATGAATCGAATAGCCTCATGTACAACCAATTTTTGCTATCATATTCCTTTGACATATCCAAATTTATGATCATAACTTTCCTCCCTTGGATTTGACGGAGGGTAATCCCTCTTGTGTTTTGTAGACAGCCTCATGAATTTTTTTTCCTCCTAGAAACCCATATTCTTCTAATGGAATTACTCTTGCAAGTATATTTTGAGCCTCACTGCTTTAACCTTTGTTATTATTTTGTTCATATATTTTAAAATAGAAATAAGATTGAAACCATTGAAGTAGTAGATTTATTTTTGTTCTTTCATTTTTTACCACCAAAAAAAGAGCAATAAATGTTGCATTATAGCTCTATACATTCTACCTAATCTCTTGACTTCTTATACTTCCCTTAATAAATCCACTTCCACCAAGTCATAGAAACCAAAGAACAACTCAATGGTTCACTCGTGCTGACCTAGACACTTGTCTATCTGTTGTTGTTACTGCAACACCCTTCAAAATTTCACTACATTCTAATTTTGGAGCCTACTATCATTGTTGTATATAGTGTCACCTTGATCATCAAGTGTCGTCTCATGTTATGCTATGTGTTTCAAGTGTTCCTATATGTTCTCAAGTGTCATCGTAATAATTAGAACATCTCTAAGTGCATTCTGTGGTCATAACATCTTTGTCGTAGTAAAACAACACTTTTAGGTCACAGTCTCAAATACTTCACTCGTTGTAGTTGGGGGATGTTTACAAAGTGGATTTTTGATGTATATTTATCATTGTTTAATCTTGTTTACGTTTTCTCGATGAGTTGGTATGAGTCACACATAGTTTCACATTTAAACTCATCATGATCACCCCTTGTCCTATCTCCCAGAATTAAACTAATTTTTGTATCAAAGCAAACCCATTGAGGCAAAGAGTGCATGAGTGCACTTTGAAGCCTTGAACAAGATTCCTTCATTGTTCAGAAGTGTGCCTTGCACCCTTCAAAAGTTTAAAGCGCACTCCTTAATCCATCATTCCCCTTCCTCGTTCTGAACTACACCCTTCAAAAACCAAGCCTTCCTTTGAGTGCACTCCTTTGACCTGAAGAAATGTGCCCCCTTGGGAGCACTCCTTCAATCCGAAGGAATGCACCCTCCTTGGTATCACTCCTTTTACCCAAAGTAATGTGCCCTCCTTGAGCACATGAGTGCACCCCGAAGGCCTTAAGATCTGCCCTTCAACCTTCCACAATGTGCCATGCACTCTCTTGACCCTTTGAGTGCATGAGCTCACTTCGAAGGCATGAATATTCATACTTCAACCTTTTCACTTGCACCATGCACATTCTTTGGTCTCTTGGGTGCACTTCAAAGGCACAAAGCTTCATCCTTCAGCCCTTAGACTTGCACCATGCACCCTCATTGGTTTCCTTTTGTGCACTATAGATTTTCCTGTAGATTCACAACTCATGTAATGTACTAAAACACAAGACAATAATCTATTGTACTCTTTAAATGATAGAAATCAAGAATCAATGAAAGCAATAATCGACAAGATGAATATAATAAAAGACACATAACATAATTTAAGTATGGGGGTTTACGCAGTGCATTATATTAGATATCAGTTTTGGGATTCAACTGCGTTAGGCTAGTCATTCACGTATGACCATTTCCATGAGACGTAGTCGTAACTGACTAATTTCTCATGATTTTTGAATAGTTCACTTAGCACTCATTGCAACGGGTGATGCTCACAGGGGTGAAGAAGTGGGATTGAAACTATTGAAATGTGGAGAACGAATCACATAGCATCAATCATCACTTCCGGGGCTTGCACCCGGTAACCAGGACTTCCCAGGAGGTCACCCATCCCAGATCTCCTCTGGATGGGCAACTATCCTTCTTCTCGATCTACTAGCCCTCTAGGATTGGCAACTATCCTAGAAATAAACAATCAAAGCAATTTGGGATATCCTCTATGTATGATGGATAAGAGAGAGGCAAAGGAACCAACCTGGATCTTCCACTTGACTCCTTGCTTGATCTCTCTCCCCCTTGACAGAGCTTGCAACTCCTCTCCAACTTATCCCACTTAGAGAATACATGTAGAGAAAAAATAAAAAAACACCATCAAAGCATCTCGATCTATTATATCATAAGCATTGCAAAATCAGAAATACAATAAACATACAATGGCATTCACGAATAACAACATTTAGAAATACATGATTGTATGGAGGAAAACTCAAAGAACTTTATTAAAATAGAAGGGAGAATTACAACCTAGCTGTCTAATCCAACATCATCCTCCCAGCATCAAAGCCCTCTTCACCTCATGAAAATCAAGATCACATCAACAATATAATGCTCTTTTTCAACCTCAAACTATCAACACTTCCTTGCAAATTACAAAATTCCAGCCTCTAGATCTCTCAGACGATGGATCCATTTATAGATGTGTGCAACGGTGTGAGTCATCTCTAGATTTTAGATTAGTTTCATTCCACTTGTTTTTTTTGGTTCCACTTGGAGATTTCTTGGATCTCTTACTCATCCTTGGGCGAATTCAGAGAGGCAAGTGTCATAAGAGAAGTTTCTAGAAGATTCCATGAGCATCCACTTAGCAAAATGTCTCAGACATTTGTCTATCCTCACTCATCGTACCCTACAGAAGGCCTCTTCAGTATGCATTGCACCTGGCTAGTGTAGGAATCAGTATGCATCGCACCCTGATAGTGGAGCAGTCAGTATGGTCCTGTTTTGGCCAGTTCTAAATGGTTTTTCAAGTGGAACTTTTGGGGAATGATATAATCAGTTGACCATGATCCTTTAGGGTATGAAACAATACTTTTAGGGTTTAAAGAGCCCTCATTTATAGACATATAAGAATGGGGTTGAAGTGCCCAAATATGTCTATAGCAATTGCCCCCTAAAGCATGAAGTCGTAAATCTTTTGATGTCGGGTGAAATGCTTTATCATGAGGATCCGAGGTTTTCGAAACTGGAAAGTGACCTGTATAAGATACAATACAATACATCATCATCATAATATAATTTTCATGATCTAGTTGAGGCGGGTATTCCCATGCTCAACTTTATAAATTCATTTTCATGTACATAGGACAGATAATCATTTGCAGTTGCAGACTAGTCATTCTTTATATGTGGAGTCATCATCCCTGGCTCGGATGACTATCTATGCAGCTTTTGTGTACATTTGATGTCTTTATGTTCCTGAATATATCACAGCTCAAGTGGATCAAACTAGATCCAGGATCTTCAAACTCGTTCAATCTTCACCCCGATGTACAAGTCGATCCATGTGAAGAAATGTTCTGAAGTTGAACATGGAAAGACATTGCCTAATTACCAGCCAATAATGTGAGTTGTTAACAAATGCGAGAGGAATCACTGATAATGATGATGACCCTCAAGGTACTACAGTACAATTCACGTGGTGTGAATATATGATCCGATGTCGAACACCACGCGAAGTCTTTTGGTCGAAGGCCATTAATGTCAACCTATCGCCGGAAGTGAGAAATTTTCCATTGAGGCATGCAACCTTCAAATTACTAAAAGGGTTGTTTCTAAGTCAACTTCTTGGATATTGAGTTGATGTACACAAGAAGTGACTCGTTGTAGGAGGGCCTTAATGTATCCCACATCTACGACACGAAACGAAGCAAATGATTTTGTGGAGGTGAAAATGATCTAACGACACAAGGTTCAGGAATGGTGGTCATGAAAAATGGAGGGTGAAGGTATTGCAATGGATAAGGCATTAACTGGATGGTGGTTTCTCAACTGAATGACTTCTCTTGAACATATCGGTGACACTGAGATGGATTGGTAGTGTTAACCCCAAAATATGGATGGTGTGGAAAACCAATGGTGATATGACCGGTGAATGGAATGACCCAACCCGACTCAATCATGGTGATGGAGTGAAAGTGTCATGTTCAAGAGCGACCTGCTACCATAAAATTATTCAATTTTTCTTCCCTTTTCCCCAATCATTGCCGACCAGTACCTCTTTATTTTTGTCAAGCTTGAGGAGGATAACATATGCTTATTCTATAATTTTCCCTTCGGGAAAACCTGTCGCTATGTTTTAGTGAGCCTAGCGACAGTGAAACTCATTCTTGTCTAGGTGGACAAGTTTGCCGCTATTGTTTTAACAATCTTAATGACAAACACAACATGGTCCTTTTCATGTTTAGATAGTTTGAAAAGGGACGAAAAGGAAACTCTACTAGTTCTTTTTCGTAGCATAATCCCTTAAGTCCGAAAAAGGATAAAATAATACAAAAGGGATTAATTTTCGATCACTTTAGCAAGCCAAAAATACAAGCGCTCAAACTTTTTCATGAGATAATCCCTCGGGTTCCAAAAAGATTAAAATATACAGGAGGGATGGCACTTCCCATTAATTTAACGAGCTGGAAAGGCCAATAGCTCGACAATCTTTTCTTTTTTAACAAGTCTAAAAAGAGTTTAAAGGAGACTCGTTTTTTAGGAATGAGTGGCATTTAGGGTAGCAACTAGTTCCACGTAAGCTTGGAACTTCTCAAAACAAGGTGATGTGAAGAGGCTGGCTAACAGGACCACTCGTCATAGTTATTCCTCAAAAGGAAGCATATGATCAGCCAAAAGGATGGAGGTGATGGCAGGAACACAACCAAGGCTCAAAAGGTTGATAGCATGGCAATCACAAAGGTTATTTACCGAAGGCGAGTTCATTTTTTAACGAGCTTGAACCATGGGGAACTATGCTCAGTGGTAGGTTTATTTTTTAACGAGCTTGAACCATGCAATAACTATGCTCAGAGGTGGGTTTATTTTTTAATGAGCTTGAACCATACGATAACATTGCTCAAAGGTGAGTTTATTTTTTAACAAGCTTGAACCATACGATAACATTGCTCAGTTTTTAGTTTTCTTTTTATGTAAGTTAGAAATGACCAAACTAAAAAGCTAAAAAAGCTAGAAAAACTAGAAAGCTAAGGAACTACTGAGGTTAGGTAGGATGATTTCGTCTGCCGAGTAGACAAAACACTTCCTTTGCTTCATCCACCAGATAGACAAAGGTGAATGGTGTATCAGACCAATCACCTAATCTAAGAAGTTAAAAAGATATAAAAGCTAAAAAGCTAAAAAGCTAAAAAAGATGAAATTGGTCACTTCTAGTTTGCATAAAAAGGTTTGCATGCCCCCAGGCATCGAGAAAAGGAGAGTCTCTAGTAACCATATGGAAATCACTGTGGTTAAGCAAGATTCTTTTTGTCAGCGGTTAGACAAAATACTTCCATGGCTTTGTCCATAAAATAAACAAAGGTGAATGGTGTGATATAACACTTCCAATCACATAACTTATAGGGAAACCTATCTTTTAAGCTGGTTTCGTTCGCCAAAGCAGACAAGGGTGCATGCCCCCTAAGCTTCGTTACATTCACCAAACTACTCACGGTAATTAGGTGGATGGAATGAAGGTTGAAGAGACATTCTCGACACAAAAGGACCATTTAGGGATGATGTTTGACTTGAAGTTGTGCTTGAACTGGGAAATGAAAGCTGGTCAATAGTGATAGTTTTGCCTTCATGTGAGAAACACATCACTCGAAAGAGTGTTGAGACAATAGCTTCCATGTTGTAAACAAAGTCACGCCCAAGGAGTAGATTGTAATCTAGTGGTCCTTGGAGTACCATCACATTGAAGTGAACGGTTTTCCTTCTCAAAGTAATCAGTAACTTAGGAAGGATCCCTAACAGTCAACTCATTCCTTTGCTAAAGCCTGACAAATTCTGAGTAACAGAAATAAGTGATGGCGAACCAAGAACTTTCCAAGAAATTGAGGAAAGGATACTCATTGATGCCCCTTCATCTATGATAGTGCCAGATGTTAGCACCTGAATCTGCCTTAGGCTGAAGGAAGGAAAAATTTAGGGTAACCACAAACCACGCTCAATCTGGTAGCTAGCCCTACCATAACAAGAGAGGGCTCTCTCTGTGTCACGCTTAGTAAACAAATAAGCAATATGGTTTGAGATGACTTACAGTGAATATTGATTTTATTCTAGGTAAATAAATATGGAAACTAGAAGAAAATTTTGATAAATGACTGAGTTTCTCGGATGTATGGGACCAACGAACAACAATGAGCAGAGAATTTAACACAAAGGCACAGATTACTTCGTGCAGCAAGACAGGCGGAAAGTCTAGCAATTAAATTTTAAATAATTGAAAATGGAAAGATTGTTTAGGAGGGTGAAAAGGGCATAAATACATGAATCCTTTTCAACAGAAGAAGAACACAAAACATGAAACTTTCCCACAGGTAGAGCAATAAACATGAATTCTACCTTATCTTACTTAGAAAATTTCACTGGAAATGCATATGAATGAACTGTGAAACATAATGAAATACATATGAAACATAAAGAGAATACATTTTCTACACTCACACCACATGAATCTCATGAACCAGAGCCGCTGCCTTTCATTAATTCTCTGTCAAAATATACAATGAATAGCTGAGTTTCTCTCCCAAAGTCTCCAGAAATTACAACCAACCTTTTGCAAATGGTTTTACATACAATAACTAGACTTTTCCATTAGGAAATGGAATGAACCAAAGTTGGGGATTTTTTCAAATCATTACAAACTGGAAATGGAAAGCCAACCATTAGTGACAGGTGCAGCGTTACAAAAATGACAAACGGCTTGAGTGACTACTCACTTCCCTTTGCCACTTGGATAGAAGCCAAGCTTTAGTGAAAATACTTTTTAAAATTTCCCTTAGGTGCCGAGAAAAATGTAGTGTAAATGAGCGGGCCCACTTGGAAAAAATCGCGAATCGAAATGTCGTGGAGCAGAAGTGATTTTGGCCTTTGGGTCTCTGTGCGTCGCGCCCAAAACTATATGCGCCACGCCACTTTGGAGGCGATTTTGAGGTACCTTCTGAAGTCCAAATTGTGCCCAAGTGTGCTTGTTAAAAATCCCTACCTGTCTACTTTCCAACCCAAGTCAAATTTCTGAATTTGGTGCTCCTTTGCCCCTCTAAAACTTAAATCTCCCAAGACTGCTTCCTGTGTTTCAAAATAGGGGCAGAGAGGTCATTTTTTGAGTGTTTTTGACCTCCTGGGGACTCAAAACTTGCCCAAAATTCTTGGCCACGCACCAACAGTCATGATTTTTCATGTTGAATCCAAAAATGCAAACCTTTCGTGATTTAGAGCTCCCTATCATAAGCGTCGCACCAGTGGCGCAGCGCATAGGGAGAAAAACCCTGTTTTGTGCACAAAATTTTGTCAAGTGACCAAAATTACCCTAAATTTTTTTAAATTTGGGCTGGAGGTTCTCTATGAAGTGTTATGATGGGCCACAGAGGCTTCAACCAATATTTGAAGCCGATCTTGCTCTTTTTCCCTCTTTTGTCTTTGTGTCGCTCTCCTCAATTTCACCTTCAAACTCCTTATCCGAGCCTTTGAACTCATATTCCGTGCCCTATAGTGATAAACCATCCGCCTCAATAATTTTTTGTCCTTGTCAACCTTCTCTAGCAGTCTCTCAAGGTGGATGTTGATCCGCTCGAGCCAAGACTCTCAGTCATTTTTAATCTCTTGCTCTAATGGAGTGAGCTCAATTCTCCTATGTTGGGCAGATTGGTGATTGTCGTGGATGTTTTTCAATTCCATGATCTCATGCTGGTCTTCAAGCTATTTGTTCCTCTGCTCCAAATACCTGATAATCCACTTAGCCCTCTCCAAATTGAGAGACAAGGCTTGGATCTCCGTTTGTTGCTCTTGGATGGTCCTCCTAAGTTTGGCACTCTCCACAGCTATATCATCATCATGAATGAGGATGAAGTCGGCCTCTCATTCACCTGATGGCCCCTCATCATGCATGGGCTTCTTGCCCCTGTCCTGTACCTGTGTTGTCGATGTTGGAAGCGAGGCCCCTTCCACCCTGGGTGGAGATAACACTCACTTTGCTGTTGCAAACAAATGTCTACTACCTCTCTGATAGGTGATGAATACTGGCATAGTAGCGGTCTTATGGTGCTCATACTGATGAGAAGGACCACCTATCTCATGTTCAACCTCTGATAATACCTGTGAAGTGCTGAAGAGGTCACGGGAGATGAAATCATCCCAAGTAATGTCCTATAATCCCAGTTAATGAACCACCAAAATCTTAATAAGAGCAAAATGACAGACACTGTTAAGTTGCTGCTGAGGGGTCTTTTGCTGCATGAAGGTGTTCATCCTCTTTATGTTCCTGCAAATAAAATATGGGATGTTCATCATCCATACCCTGGTAAAGTGCATGAGCAACCTGATGTGATAGGCATATAAATGAGAGAACCTCCCCTCACAGCTGAAATATTTCATGATTAACTTCATCAGTGGAGCATATTAATCTTTCAAATATCGGAATGGAAAGACTCTTTTGAGCTGCCTCAAGAAACTGGCCTTAATGTATGGCTCATAATGTTGCCGATCAACCTTATATTTCTTGTGCCATGTTTCTCCAACGTTCAGTATGCCGGTTGCTAATGAGACAGTTTCAGGTGTTAGTGTGAAGGTGACACCAGCTAAGATAGAGTGATCTCCATTTAAGTGAAGCACAAAAAGACAAGCCAACTCATGATGAAATCGAACATTAGCCACCTTTTGACAAAACTCAAAACATGATAGATGTTGGAAACATGACATAGCAAGAGGGCAAGCCTGCAATTCTGTAAGGGTGGTTGGTTCATCCCTAACATGTCTGCCATTTTTATGATGTCTACGGGGAGCCTGTTCTTCTGAGGATGAATCACTTTGGGTTTCCACCTCATACTCTGATGAATGCTCAGATGCCATGACTGTTGTATATGGACTGTGTTTGGATTTCCCTTGGATGATGTATGCAACTATGTGTTGTTATGAATTCTACCACCAAGGGGAACAATGCAAAAGGGAGTGTTAGGAAGGGGAATAATATGATGGGATTAGGGGTTATGGGGGGAAATTTTGTTTAAGGACATGTAGGAGGGTTTGGGGATTTTATAAGGTAGGATTTTGGGGTTTTACATTTGACAAATGAGTGAAGGGGATAGGGAATAGGGGTTTAGTAATGTTTTAGGGTAGGGAAAAAATAGGGAAAATTTGGATAGGGGGGAAGGGAACAATGGAAAGAAGGGGAAAAATGAAAGGGGGGAGGAACCTTGGCATCAACAAAACAAATTTGCAACCCTAAGAGCAATGGCTTTGATGACTTCAAGTGGTAGGGTTTAAGCGTTTTTTATTGCAACTATAAACTGCCATAAACCACCATCATATTCACAAAAATATATGAGCAACAGAGATGTCGACCCTACCTACCAATTTCAAGGGTTTCAAAGGTGATTTGATGCAATTGGGAGCAAAACCGGGCCTTTATGGGTGTGTGCCACGTAGCAAACCCAGTGCATCGCGCCGTTTGTGTGTGTGCCGCCCGTGTTGTTTCAACACTATGTGGTTGCACCCTGTGCGCCGCGCTCCTCTGTTTGTGCGCCACACCTATGAAAACGCCTCTAACCTCACCTAAGACGCATGCTAACTCTTCTCAATCACTTTGCAATGTTTCTCTCTAACCTTGGTGTGCAAAATGGTATTGTTTCTTCTGAGAAATCTATATAAAGCCATTAGAGTCATGGTTTTGATTTTTGTTTCTTCAAAACCCACTTTGATAATGTTTTATTTTGGCACTTTTTCTTGATTTAATTCAACTCTGTATTTCACTTTTCCCTTTGAATTTTTAGCTAAAATGATGAAATTTTTTTGCACTTTTTGCAGGGGTTGCATGGCATGGCATTTGACAAGGAAACCATGATTGCACCTGAAGAGATCAATTGAAAATTTTTTTTTGAAAATTATCACATGACACACTGTTTGACTTTTCTTCAAAACAGAGTTTTGAATAACAGTCGTAATTTGTCAACATGACAATGAAAATCTTTAAATCATAACTTTGTAAGGGCTTCCCTCTGGCCTGCATGGCTTTGTTGGACATGTTTGAAGACCAATTTGACTAATCCCTAGACCTAATGACTGAAAATGACTCTTGTCCATTAAAAGATCAAACATTGACTATCATGGACTTTAATAAACCTTGATGAAAAGACCTAAGCCAGCAGGTGCCAGACATGAGGGGGGATGACTGACAAGACCTTTCCGTCAGATTATGGCATGCCCCTAGCGGAATGCAGCTCAGTGAATGGAGCAAGACACCTAGAAATAAAATGTAGAAAGAGTTTTGATCTCTGATGGAGGACTGACAAGACTGAATCTAACACTAGACACGATCATTTTGTAAACTTGCACTATGATCCAGAATGGTACATTAGTAGGAAGGTGGGATCTTGCTAGTTGATTCCAATAAAAGGAAGTGACTATACTACTTGCAAGGGGTACCGAATAAACAATTGAATTAACCCCTTGAGTAGCGGGAACTTGGGGATTCTCTTCATGTTGTGAAGGAGTGGGCGAATTGCCCCCAAGTTCATCGGACTCTGGAGTAACAAAAAGAATTTGAACAATATCATTCTCACTCTCTTTGGGAATGGTATCATCTCAAGGTGGATCTTCTTAAGGTAAAACAGAGTCGACTGCCATCTCGACCTCTTGACTTTGGTTTGGTATGGACTCAGAAGATTCACTTTCATCAATAGGTGCTTCGACCGACGGTTGAGTTAAGTCAGTCAGATTTTCAACTAGTAAAGGACTTGGGGAGAATTTCCTGTATCTCGGTGGAAGTTGCTACGGTGAAGAAGGATGGTTATGCAAGACTCTTTTGGTTTCTCCAAAAAAGGACAATAGGGAAGGGTATGGTCCCCTTCACACAAGCTACATGGAGTTTTGACTCTCCCTTTTTGTCCACTATTACTAGTTGATGGTGTACTATCAACATGATCACCAAAGGTTGATGACACCTGTTGGTGCAAACGGGGGGACCATTCTCTCAAGATCCGAGGAATGCATGGACATTCTCCATGAAAATGGTCTCCTTTGCAAATTATGCATGGATGTCTGGGTTTGGAAAGTTTAGTGTGTGGATTTTCAACAAACGTTGCATGGTTGCCCCCTTGCTTAACTAACTTCTTCTTTTTCTCCTTCCCTTTCTTCTTCTTCTCAGTCACCCAGTTACTAGCATCACTATTTTCACCAAGCGAAGAGGAAGAAGAGGAGGAAGAAACAAACGAAGAAGAAGGCAAAGGGTCAACTTCAGTATTAACTAATTGCTCATTCAATTGCTGAGGAATCATCGTATTTTGAATGACAGAGGTTGAGAAAAGCTAGACTCGCTAGGCCAATTGCGATTCCCGGAAGGGACAATGTGGCCATATATGGAGCACCAATATTTCCCCAATAAGAAAATGGACTAGGATTCCCCTTAAAAGGGATTCCTTGATTGGTGGACTCCATTTTCTCAACCTAAGATCAATGAAGGAATAGGGATGTTATTCCGAATTAAATAAATTTTAATGACGCTTTGACACAACTTTGCTTTTTCAATTTTTAAGAGTCAAGAAAAAGCTAAAGATGACTCTAGTCCCCTTCGGATTTTAATGAACTTGAAGTGACAAGTACTCAGATGGACCTTTTTTTTTAAGGAGTTGAAAAGGAATGAAAGTGACTACTCTGGAAATATAGATAGAGGGATTACCAAACCAATCGCAAAACTACAATATACACCTTGGTGATAGATTAAAGAGAAATTACCAAAGACTTATGTACGGCAATCAATCTTCCCGAATGTTGTTCAGTGCATTGCGATCGATAGGGCAGCAGACACGGATTCCTATGGATAAAGGATGTAAGCCTATTGTGGTCTCCCAATATATACGCGACGATACGGGGAGCACAAGTCCATGCTAGCACTTATCGTATCAAAGAGGAGGAATCACCCAACCTTCGATGAAAACGATAGTTACTAGATTTTACGGCCCCAGAACACGTCTCTAGCCTAGACCTCTAGATGTGTTGCGTTAGGTTCCAAGGTGTTGTTAAGTTCATTGAAATTTATTTTAGAGTTGATCTTGTTTAGAAGTTTGCCTTCCAATGGTTCACCACGTGATGTAGATGTAAAATTCCTAAAAATTCAATCTATAATGATAAGCAATCGTTGTTTATTTTGATCAATGAAAATCCTAGCTACTAGGGAAAGAAAATTACGATTCTTTCAGACAAAGAGAAAAAAACACACTCTAAATGAACTTTCCTAAATCATTTTTCGCACACAAGATAAATGCAAATGCAAATTCATGTATTTGTTTTTCGTTCCCTTAATGTGAGGAATGCCAAAAAAGAGAACTTAAGTATAGATCTAAAACATTTCACTCAAAGCGACATTTTGACAATTTTTTTTCAAAATGGAAAGGAAGACTAAACGACACTTCAGTTTCGAATAGAAAATGATTTTGAAACTTCAAATAACAACAAATCAAATCAAATATATGACAAAAAGTTCAATTGACTATTTGGAGAAGGAAGACTTTACGACACTTCTCTTTTTGACACAAAATGACAGTGACGACACTCTTTGTACCAAAACAACAGATCGATTTAGATAACTTTTCGACAAAGGATTGTAAATGAAGGACAAATACATAAAAACATTTACTAATCCTAATCAATGGAGGCTGATATATGTAAATCAAGTAGGCTTCTGTAATGAGGTATTGTTCATAAGCAGTAAAACAATTAAACAGAACTGAAAACAAGGACAAAAAACCCAAATTCCAAGAAGGGAAATTTGCTCAGTCAATCATCGCACCTATGCTTCACATAAACAAGTATGAATTGTACCTGCTACACTTGGGAAGTGCGATGCATACTGGTTGACAGTGATAGACAGTGCGATGGGCCAGGGAGCGCAACTGAGGTGGGTTTTGGCTCAAAATTGCAGCTGATTTCAGTGAGTTAAGCTGAGCTATGATGGACAGTAAAGAGCAAAGTACAGAGGAATGATCTTGGCAGGTTACTGAGCTACCAAAAGGGCACCTAGAATGCTTGTAAGTCAAATGTTTGATTCATAAACTAAACCAGATATTGACTGAAGTAGCATTCATCTACTTTGCAATTGCAGAGCAAGAGCAGTTTGAAGGATATATGGCTAGCTTTAGGCTTCATCTATAGTTTATGAAGCAAACAACAACAACACACAAATGCTATTCGCTCTCCAGTGGATTTTCCATTTTGTTTCTGGGAAAACTAGTGCCTTTTCAATCTGCTAGCCCTCTAGGATTTGCAGTTATCCTAGAAATAAACAATCAAAGCAATTTGGGATTTCCTCTATGTATGATAGATAAGAGAGAGGCAAATGAACCAACCTGGATCTTTCGCTTGACTCCTTGCTTGATCTCTCTTCCCCTTGATAGAGCTTGCAAGTCCTCTCCTACTTTTCCAGCTTAGAGAATACCTATAGAGACAAAATAGCAAAACACCATCAAAGCATCTTGATCTATTATATCATAAGTATTGCAAAATCAGAAATACAATGAACATACAATGGCATTCATGATTAACAACATTCAGAGATACACGATTGTATGGAGGAAAACTCAAAGAACCTTATTAAAATAGAAGGGAGAATTACAACCCAATTATCTGATCCAGCATCATCCTCCCAACATCAAAGCCCTCTTCACCTCATGAAAAGCAAAGTCACATCAACAATACAATGCTCTTTTTCAACCTCAAACTATCAGCACTTCCTTGCAAATTACAAAATTCCAGCCTCTATATCTCTCAGATGAGGGATCCATTTATAGATGTGTGCAAGGGTGTGATTCATCTCTGCGTTTTTTATTAGTTTGATTCCACTTGTTGTTTTTGGTTCCACTTGGAGATTTCTTGGATCTCTTACTCATCCTTGGGCAAATTAAGAGAGGAAAGTGTCATAAGAGAAGTTTCTAGAAGATTCCATGAGCATCCACTTAGCAAACTGTCTCAGACATTTGTCCATCCTCGTTCATCACACCCTACAAAAGGCCTCTTTAGTATGCATCGCACTTGACTAGTGTAGGAGTCAATATGCATCACACCCTGATAGTGGAGCAATCAGTATGGTCCTGTTTTGGCCAGTTCTAGATGGTTTTTCAGGTGGAACTTTTGGGGAATGATATAATCAATTGACCATGATCCTTTAGGGTATGAAACAACACTTTTAGGGTTTAAAGATTCCTCGTTTATCGACATATAAGACTGGGGTTGAAGTTCCCAAATATGTCTATAACATAGGGCAAACAAAAATTCTTATGTCAAAGATATTAAGTCCTCAATCTTTGATCAAAATGCTTATAGGATAATATATATGGAATTCTTGTAGGAAACTTATATGGGTTAATGTGGGATTATGGAAAAAAAAAATAAAAATGTATGGTAGTGTAATGGATATAAATAGGATTATGATGAGGGTAGGATGTGGTTAAAGTATTATAGGTAAGATAAATGTAGGTAGGATAAATGTAATGGGTGCATATCCAAGTTAGATTAGTTCTAACAATTCTAGAAAAAATTTGAAAAATCAAAAGGTTTTAAGAATACACTTGTTTTACTTACAATACTTCTTCTTTCACATACTAGCTCAATGTTCACTGATGATGATAATTCTTCAAACATAGATGTGGATGGAATGTAAGCACTTGTATCTGCTTTTGTAATACCTTTAACGTTGTTGTATGTTTTTGCATCTGTGACTGATTTAGGTCCCTTCTGATGATTTTTCATGTTGTTTATGTCCCTTCTGCAATGTTGTTTCAAGTCCCTTTGACATTAGTTCGATGTAGGTTTCTTCTATATATTTTAATGATGACAGGTCCCTTCTGATGTTGGTTGATGATGTTTTATTTCAGGTCCTTTATGATAAACAAATGTTTGGTATCAAACCATAGCATGGTTTGTTGATTTATTGTGAATCTCCCCCCCCTGCGCCGCCCACCCCCTTGCTTAGCTTCAAACTTGTTCTCAAGTCTATTAAGTTTTGGATAGTGATCATGTAAAACACAAATGAAAACAAAAACATGAAAAATAATTCATATTGGAAAAACATGTTGGTTTTTTATATGAATTCGAGTTTGTGTTGTGACCTGGGTTTTCACAACCAAACTCTTTTATTATTTTTCAACTTTTATTTTTTATTTTTCTGGAGGTAGGGAAGGCATATTGCTATGCTTTCCAATACTTCCATATCTTGTATTATGAAATTGTTTTCAAAAAGTCTTCTATGTTTGTAGGCTTATGATAAACTTTTAATCTATGGCCATTAACCAGAAAAGAATTTGTTGCTTCATCTACTATCTTTATCCTTATTGCTCCATTATCAAAGATTTCTTCTATCTCACATGGCCCTAGCTAATGAGTAGTAAATTTTTCCTTGAAATATTTGAACTTAGGATCAAAAAGTAGTGCCCAGTCTCCAATATGAAAGATTTTGTTTTTAATGAATTTATCATGCCATTTTTTCCTTTGCTATTGAACTAGATATGTATGCTCCATAGCTTGTTTTCTTATCTCATCAAGTTCATTGAGTTGCATGATCCTCTATTGTTGTGCTTCAGTCATTCTAGTCCCAATTTTGTTGCAATTTTATATGTAGAAATCTCAAATTCAATTGGTAACAAGACTATACCTTTCCATAAAAAAATTGATATGGGCTAAATCTAGTAGTGTTTTTCCATGTTATCCTATAAGCCCATAGTGCTTCATTCATCTTCTTTGACCATTTTCTATGAACGTTCACCGTCTTTTTCATAATGTTCTCAAGAACCTTGTTCGTTGATTCAACTTGTCCATTGTCTCGTGGATGGTATGGAGTTGATTTTCTAAGCTTAATCTTGTATTTCTCTATCAGGTCTCAAACAATCTTGGAGCTGAACTGTGTACCTTGATCTGTGACTATCTTCCTTGGAACTCCATATATTGCAAATATTTCTTGGTAAAGAAAAGTAACTACTGCAGTTTCTGTTGTTGTGCTCAATGTATTTTCCTCTGCCCATTTTATTACATAGTCAATACATACTAAGATGTACTCCTTACAATTTGACAGTGGGTTGATAGGTCCCACAAAGTCAAGAGCCCATTGTTCAAATGGCTCAATCGGTACTTGCGAATTCAGTGGCATTTTATCTAAAAATACAGGTCTACCTATTCTTTGGCAGATATCACATATTTTAGCATAAGTCTTTGAATCCTTGAATAGCGATGGCCAATAGTATCCTTGATTTAATACCTTGTATGTTGTCCTCTTCCCTATAAAATGACCACCACATGGTTCATCATGACATGCTTTTAAAATATCAATGATTTCATCTCCTCTTATACATTTCCTAATTATAAGATCAGGTCCTGTGTAGAAGAGATCTTCATTAATCTAAGTGTACCTTTCAGTGTCTCTAATTACTTGCTTTTTTTGTTTGCTTGTGAAATGTGATGGTAATATTCTAGATGATATATAATTTGTTATATCTACAAACCATGTGGTTTTACTTGTTATAGTGAATAAATTCTCATCAGGGAAGTTATCTCACACAGGTATAAGATCATCAGTAGAATAAGTCTTGATAGAAATTTTTCTACTTGGGTTTCTCTCTCTGGTCTATCTAAAACAATGATATTAAATTCTTGCATTAATAATAGCCATCTAGTAATTCTGCCATTAGTAATTGTTTTTTTCATTAGATATTTAATGGCTGATTGATCTGTATGGAAAAATACTTGATAACTTGTTATATAATCCCTGAATTTATTAATTGCGTGGACAACAACTAGCATTTCTTTTTCTGTTACTATATAGTTTAATTTTGTCGGTGTTAAGTTTTTGCTTATGAAGTAGATGGCATAATTAAACTGATTTTCTTTTTCTCCTAGAGATGCTCCTGATCGTTATGTCTGGGGCATCAATAGATATATGGAATGGTAGTAACAAATTTGGTCCTCTGAGAATGGGTGCTATAGACAAATTTTCCTTTAATTTTTCAAATGCATTTTGACAATTGGTAGTCCATTGAAACTCAATGCCTTTTGCAAGCAGTTTAAACAAGGGTAAAGCTATCTTACTGGAGTTTTCAATAAACCTTCTATAGTAGTCTGCATAACCCAAGAAACTTCTTACTTCTTTTTGTGTTTTTGGTGGCATTAAGTTTACAATAACTTGTATCTTTGTGGGTCTACCTTGATTCCTGAAGAAGAAATGTGGTGTCCCAATACTATCCCTTCAGTTAACATCATAAAACATTTCTCATTTTTGATGGATAGGTTTGTCTCTATGCATCTCTTTAAAACTTTTTCAATATTCTTCAAACAATCATAAAATGTATTTCCGTATACAATACAATCATCCATATAAACCTCTACACATTCATGAATTAGATCAGCAAAGATTGCAAGGCCTTCTCTTTGAAAAGTAGCAGGTGCATTACATAACCCAAAGGGAAAAACATTGTATGCATATGTTTCCCATGGACAAGTAAATGTTGTTTTACCTTGGTCCTCTAATGCTATCTTAATTTGATTGTATCCACTAAACCCATCAAGAAAAGAAAAAACTTTAGTTCCATCTAATGAATCTAGTACTTGGTCAATGAATGGTAATGGGAAGTGATATTTTAATATTTCCTTGTTTAGTTCCCTATAGTCTACACATTTTCTCCATTTTCCATTTTTCTTTGGCACCACAACTAAAGGTGAAACCCATTAACTATCTGAAATAGGATAAATAAATCCTACTTGTAACAATTTTTGCAGTTCCTCTTTCACTATTTCTTCCATCACAGGATTCATTTTTCTTTGTGGTTGTTTCACTAGTTTGATATGATCATCAGTATAGATATGGTGAATACATGTCTTTATATGAATTCCTTGCATGTCTGTATAGTCCCATGCAAAAGATTTTGAATATTTCTGTAATATTGCAATTACTTGTTGTCTTGTAATGATTGTAGATTATTACCAATATTTAGATTCTTTCCCGGATTGATTTCAACAATTTTTCTTTGGGAATTGGTAATTGAATTAATAGGAAAAATGCTTTCAAATGAATTATGCAACGATTGAATAATACAATTTTCCTGAAAACATTGATTTAAAAGATGATTTGCAGCTTCATATTGTGTTATTCTTAGATGTTCAGAAATATCAAGTTTTGAGATAAAAATATTTATTAAACACTCATCTTCTTCCTCTTTTCTAAAATTAAAGGCTTGAGTAATGCTTAAAATAGGTTGAGTGTTTTCTTGTTCATCATCAAGCCATGATAATAAAGAAGGAGATTGAGCAGGAGGATAGAGTGTAATATGTTTCCTTTCATCTCCATGTGTTATGATCATGCTTCCTGATCTATATCCAATGAAGGCATCTGTTGTGGTGAACCATGGTTTGCCAAGAATTAAAGGATGGCCTTCTAAATTTGTTTTTGGTTGCAAGATCAAAAGGTCTACAGCATATTCCCGTGAATCTAAAGAAACAATGATGTCCTCAAGTATTCCTTCTGGTACAAATTTAGATCTATCTGCTAGTTCTAAAATTGTAGTAGTAGGTCAGATGTTTGGCAATTTTAAATACTTCATTGTTTCTGTCGTCATGACATTTATAGCAGCCCCTAGATCAATTAAAGCTTTAGGAACTAAAAAATTATTGATTGAAATGGTAACCATAGGTATTCCTGGATCAATATATTTTTCAATTGTTGATCTTGTAGACATGAGACTAGCTAATTTGACAATGACTTGAATTGTGGGTAGATCTCTTTTCTTTCTACCAGTTTACTTAATGCATAATTCCTTTATTGTTTTTCTATAAATTGGTATTTCCTTAATAGCTTGCAACAAAGGAATTTTAACATAATAATTATGTAATTCTTCTACAACATCAAATTTAGGAAAAGAAATTGGATTTTTTATTTTCTATTTTACTAACCTCTCTGGATAAGGTGGTTTTTAGTCATAATAGCTTTTCCTTTCTGAATTTGATTTTCTAGATGAGATTTTTCAGATTGTTCTCCTTGTTCAATTTGTTCTTCAATGATTGGTGGAGAATATTTGTGTAATACCTTTCCAGACCTTAAGTGGACATATTGTATAGGAAGAATAGAATATGTAGGAAATAATGTTGTTTCTTCCATATTATATGCTTGCCTTTCCACTCTATTACTCGGATATGCTACTGGTTGAGCTGGTAATTGAGTTGGTCTCGGTGCTGGTTGATTAGAAGGAAACTAAAGCTACTGAGGTTGAGTTAGTGCAGGCATTTATTGTTGAGTAAATGGATTTGATTGAGTGGATTGTTGAAATTGTTGATATGGAAATGATTGTTATCGATATGGCTGTTGATATGATGGATAATATTGATATTGTTGAGGGTTAAATTGTTGGGCAGGTTGGGCTCCATAAGAATATCCTCACCAACATTGTGAAGGTTGGTTTTGGTTTTGGTTTTGTTGAGGAGTCCAAACCTGCCATGGCATAGGAGTATTCCATCAATTTTGATATTGAAAATTTTGAGGAATTTGTTGAGGAAACTATTGAGATGTACCTGCAAAATGTGGTTGCCAAGCTATTCTTAGTGCCGTATAATAAATTCCTTGAGTTTCTTCTATTTGAATTGCTTGAAACTCTTTTAATGATGGACAATCGTCTACAACATGATTTTATGTACCTAGTCCACAAACATGTATATTATCCAAAGGACATTCTCATAAAAGAGGCTTCTTCCTACACTTAGGACAAAAGATTAACATTGTTTGTTCTTCTTCTTGTTGTTTCTTCTTTGTTTTTAATACATCAACTTGTGTTCCTAAGGTACTCAAAAGATCTATTTTAAATTTTTCTAACAAACTCCCTATTTCTGCTCTTGTCAGTCCTCCTGCTGTAGATTTGGAAGCTCTAGAAGTTACATCTCTTTTTCTTGTTTTGGATCTTCCTCTAGAGTACTTTTTGAATAGCTCAGCTATTTCATAAAATGGTATGTATGAAATATATCCTTTACCCATTACATTCAAAATATCAAGATATTCATCTCTTATTCCTTTAAGAAAAATTGTTCCAATGGTATGAGGATTTAAAGAATGTTGTTTGGATTTTTGAAGGTTGTAAAGGAATCGTTCCAAATATTCCTCCAAACTCTCATCTTCTTGTTGTGACATTCTAAAAATATCTTATTTTGAATCTCTAGGCCTACACTAGGCTTGATATTTCTTAAGAAATATTTTCTTCATTTCGTCCCAAGAAGTAATAGAATGTTCTCGTAATCCCATAAACCATTTTAATGCAGCTGCTTTAAGAGTAGCAGGGAAAAACAAACCTTATGTATATCATCAGTGTAACCATAAGTTCTACATAAGATGTCAAATTCGAACATGAAAGAATCAGGATCTTCAGTAGACATTCCATAGAAGTTTGGTAAAACTGAAGGTGGAATATTCTTCATTTTTACTTCTTCTCCTATAATTGCTCTAGTATCTACAATTATAAATCCAAAAGTAGCTTCTTCATCATTTTCTTCATCTTGTCTTCTTGTATTATCATATTCTCTTTTGAGATCTTCCTCTCTTTTCCTTTTTGCTTCTCTTGTAGCTTCTTCTTCTCTTCTCCTTTGCCATTCTTTTTGTTGTTTTTCATATTGTAACCTTTGTTCAGGAGTGAGGATGGTAGATCCTTGCCCTTCTTTTTCCATATATTTTTCGGTATTTTCAACTGTTTCAATAGCAATTTGAGATTCAACTTGTTCTTTGTTTTCAAACATAGGTTGATCTATTTGTTCAAGAATGGGTTGATCAATTTGTTTTCTTGTTTTCTTTTGTTTTCCTATGGAAGGTATTTCTATTTGCTTTCATCTTCTTTTCACTTCATAGGCTAACAAAGTTTGTCTTTCTACAAGAGTTAACCTTTGTCCTTAACGTTTTTTTTCCTCAAACTCTTCCCAAGTTGGTTTTCCAACAATTGGTGTAGTTAATTCAAATGGAGGTAGTCCTGCTTCTACCAATGGTTTAGTAATTGGGGAGTCTTGTTTTACATATCTACCCTTTTCATCTCTATACCTAGGCATAAATGACCATAATGAAAAATCCAATCTATGTTTTTTTATGTGTTTTTTTCTTCCTAACTAGTTATATCCAAAATATGCTTCCCCGGAAATGGTGCCAAAAATGTCAGCTCAATTTATTGTGTAAATTAAGACATGTATTTTACTATCAATCCAGGTTGGTACTCTTAGAAGCAAACCACAATTTATGGACTTTTGGATAAAAACTAATGTAGGAAGTGGTTATGAAAACAAAAGAGCATGTTACAAATATAAAGCATTCTAGGAATGGAAATACATATTATAAATTAGTTCTCGCAAGTGAAGCAAAAACTATCTAAGTCTATTCCATAGCATCTTATTAGTCAATTAAATTAGGCTAATTTAGAAAAACAAGGAAGAGGCTCCCTCAGAGAGACCTAGTTGTCCTCCCTCAACAATTCTATAATAACATTGCCAATATCTAAGTAAACATGAGAGAATGTAATGAAATCATAAAAAAACTTAATCTAAGAAATCTTGAAAGAAGTGAATCTTGTTTAGTCGTCCTACCTCACGGAGAAGAGGCTCCCTTAAGGAGACCCGGTTTTCCTTCCACATTCAAGATAATCACTAAAAGAAGAAATATTCACTTAACACATTTCATAAAATAAATTCATATTAAAGATATCTACAATTATTTACAGAAAATGAATATTATGAACATGGAAAATCAAGCTAGCATATGCTCAAATATAAACATGATACAACAAAGTGTACTTAGTTGGATGGGAGCCCTCCAACCTTGCTAGTACACTGCTAAAATGCTGATCTACAACAACTCATTCACTCCAGCAAATACAAAGAAATCATGAAGCAAAATTTTTGTCTTCAATTATCTCAAAAATAATAAGTTTGTGGACATACTTCTAACTATGAATGTCTCTTCTTAAATAGGAAAAATGATAACCAAATTAGCTAAAAAGTCTGAAAAAAACCATCATTAATGTTATCCCACTTCATTAGGTTGAAGCCATACATTAGTTATAAGAAATCTGGAAAATTTCCAAAAAATATTAAAACTACCCCTTTTTAATAGGGATTTCTGTGTGACAGGGCATGTTTGACCATCTTTGACTGAACCTGTGTTTTCTCATTTTGACTGAGCCAATAGTTGTTCATCCATACTTGGTTCCTAAGATTTCAAAATATTATCTATCTTAAGCTCAGGTTTCCTGCATATATCACTTCAATGAAGTTATTATGGGAATTTCAGATCTGTCCAAAAATGCTCTTAAAACCAAATTTTTACAAAAATATCTAAAAATTGGAAAACATTTTTTATTTACCTAAATATGAATAATAAGTTCAAATTGAGGCATATATTGATGATATAAAGTGGAATATGATTGAAGTTAAGTGGATTTTTATTAAGCAAAATTGATCAAAATCGAGGACCAACAAAGGCCTTGTTGTCGATTCTAGACACAACCTTTTGATTGCTAAGAAGCTAGTGCCTAGAACATCTAGATCCAGTGTGTCTCAGATAATTCTTCAAATAATAGAGACATCACTTATAACATTTCTTACTAAGAGAATTTAGTTGGTTCAATCATCAAAGAAAGACATAATCCATGATTTCTTTATACATTCATATATGCAGGATACACAATGGCATAAATGATAAAACAAAGGAGGCCAAACCACTGAAGGAGTTACAGATTAATTACTTTAGCATAAAGACTATCCTTTGAT
The DNA here is from genome assembly GCA_000404065.3 of Pinus taeda. Taxonomy (NCBI): domain Eukaryota; kingdom Viridiplantae; phylum Streptophyta; class Pinopsida; order Pinales; family Pinaceae; genus Pinus; species Pinus taeda. The sequence continues at coordinate 210,464 of APFE031312067.1, read as the reverse complement.
TCTAATACAACTACCTGAGTCGAGAATGTAGATGAAGCAATTAGTGGTATTTCTAGATTGATCTGGAAACCTAGGATATCATACACTTGTGTTTCTAGCTGTATACATTGTTCTCCCTCCTCCTGTTCTTGTTCATGATCCTGTTTCACTCCTTTTTCAGGCCCTTGACTTCTTGCCTATTTATGAACATGTACCTCTTCCATTTTAGTTGTCCCTGATGTGTCAACAGTCCTCTTTTGTGTTTTGTCCATGCTGACTGGGGATTCAATCTCCATCTCTGTATTAAGAGGACAGGAATCAAAGTTATCTTTCCATTCAACCTCAGGCTTAGGATCATGTATATAAGTTGAGGCTTTAATATTTTCCCTTCTTTGAGCAATGATGCCTCATGGATCATAATGCCAAATTTGTCACTTTTCAAACTCCATGGCTTTGATGAGGGCCTCAACTATTTTGAAGGCATGTATGGTACTTATCACAAAAGGGCCTACTGGTTGTCCCAGTTTAAAAATGTAGTCTTTCTTTGCCAATACAAAGTGGAGTAGGTATACACTGAGGACTTTTCTGATGAACTCAAGGGTGAAGATACTCATAGGTAGAAATACTGACAGATGATATGGAGGGAGTTCGCATCTGTAAACCCAAATTTCTGTGTGACCCCTTAGAGGTACCAGACTCCAATGGCAACTTCCTAGTTGATTTGGAGGAACTCCTTTTGCTTTGGGAATATTCTAGGAGGTGGGATCCCATGGATTATTTGGTAAGCAATGGCCATGAAAGACGAAATGAAATGAGAAAACCCACCCAAACCAAGTCCCTTTCTCACTAAGATATTCAAGTCGAAGACTAAATTTCAATATTTGTTAGGGGCAAACACATCCAGGTGATGGCATTGAAACTCTTCTATGTGAGCGTATAGGAACAAGTAGAACAACAACGAGTAGTATTGAAAATAAGAGAGACCCTGAAATAGTTGAGTTGGAAGCAAATGGTCGTTGAAATAGATCCTGGGATATTGAGTTGACACCCAAGTTGCTTCATTTTATGTAAACATCCCAAAGTGGTCCTGTTTATTTTTAGGGTGGTGTCTTCACCCATCAGATAAGAAATTATGTCTAAAACAAGTTGGAATGATGTCGGAAAGAGTTTTAATGGGACTCAGATATATGAGGGCAGGGTTTTGACCTCTGGAGCGAGGATTTGCCCCATGAATGATTCCTTCTCTCCAGTCGGGAGCACTACAAAATGGACGGCTAGGGAAGCATCTATGAACGTGTGCATAGTGGAGGACTCTGGGAAATTCAAATCTCTTTGGATTAACAGGGGAGTTATCTTGAGGATTACAACTCCTGAAGTAAAAAAGAAGTGGTTCTTATCCTTTTGACAGGAGTCAGCTAGCCAAGTTACAAACTCTGGGAGGTGGTGAACTGGAGTAGAAATTTAGTAATACAATCTATATTTAACAACCTTAAAATGGTCCTCATTCCTTACATGGTCGACAAACATCTCATAACAGAGATATACTAGTGGGAAGGGATAGACAGGGTCGACTATTTGGATTTCAGTGTCTGCTAAAGGCCCTACACTAGTGCTTTCTACCTCATGGGTGTTGGGAGTTGCAAGTGTCGCATGATTCATTCCTCTGATTAAAACAAAAGTAAAAAACAAGGATTTTGGGGTTTCGAGTTACCTAGATCCCACAGGGATGATTGAAAATGACTTTGGAAGGTGTCCTTGACCTTTGGGAGTGTGCAGAGAGGTGAATCTTGCACTGTGGTCCAAGAAGAATGTTCTTTGACTGGGACTGAAAGATTGCATTCGAGCAACCATTTTAGGGTTTCAGATATTTATGCGAAGGACAGGGACAATTTCCCAGGTGGCAAAGGATGGGATTAGGTGAAGGGAGGCATGTGATGTTCAGGGATTGGTTTGGGGTGACGAAGGATGGGCTCAAGGGGAGCGGACATGTTATCAATAAAATTTACCATTTACCTTTACCCTTTACTTGATATCTTCAACATCGTCGAGCTAATGAGAGAAGACCATCTGGCGGGTGGTCCCCAACCCATTACGACGGGTTAAATTGTGGATCATGCACACTCTTCATTAGATGCTGGAATGGATCATGGTCATTGGATGGGCGCTAACATTTCAACATCAGGGGTTTGCTCCTCAGTTAACCCTATTTCATGCATGCTGCTAGATTCAATGCTAAAAGTCACCAAATTCGGATGGAGTGTGACCTGAGCTCTAAGTAGCACACTTTATATGCATGAATTTAACCTTTAAAACACTAACCCGAATACTTTAAAATATTTTAATTTCAATGAAAAGCCTACTTTCCTCTTGACTCGATATATGGTATCCTGAGATATCAAAATTGGAGAATGGGTTTATTTTACCACCTTATTGATCTTACATATCATCTCCATCTGCAGAAAGAACCTTTTGGGCAAGATGGAGATAACATTAGCTCCAACTAGGGAGAAACTGCAATCTGGTAATTTCTTTTTGGGCATGGAGTCTTTTTCAACAATTTTTTTCTATGAAAGAAAATTTTCAAAAACTGAAACATCAAAAATTATTTACATGTACACATCAGTATTTTCATGTGTGTGGGAGGAGTACCTTTAATTCTGAAAATAGAGTTTGAGGAACTCACCATTTACTAGTAGTTTCAGTGATTGTCCTTCCATGTTTTCAAGCAGATAGTTGTTATTTCCTTTCTCGTCAGAGATTTTGAAAGGACCAAGCCAAAACATATCAAATTTCCCATGCTTGCCTTTATCCTCTCTTATAACATCCCATCATAGGACCACATTTCCGGACTATAAAGGTATGCCTTTGGCCTTCTTGTCGAACATAGTCTTCATTTTCAACTGATAATTGGCAAATTTTTCCCTTACCTGTTCTCTGCTCTCATTGAGTTCAACTAACTGATTTATCCTTCGAGTCATAGCATTTGGTTCCTCTTCTGCCTACTACAATAACTTCATGACTAGCATTGCCAACTAGATTAGTAATATTGTTGCTTTACCATATAACAGCTCGAAGGATGACTTTCCAGTGGACCGTTTAGGAGTTACTATGTTAGCCCAAAGAGCGAATTTCAACTGAGTAACCCAGTTTCTTTAATTTTCTGTAATTGTTTTCTTCAACACTCTTACCATTGTTTTATTAGAGGGCTCAGCTAACCCATTCCCTTGATGGTAGTAGGTAGTGGAATGCCCGATTATGATATTAAACTTCTGAAAGAAATTGATAAATTTGGTGGACTTAAAAACTTGGGCAATGTCCATTATGATCTTTGTAGGGAAACCAAAACGAGACAAGATGTTCTCCTCTAGAAACTTAACCACCACAAAATTTAGTAGCATTTCAAGTTGGGATGGCCTCCACCCACTTTGTGAAATAGTTAATGGTGGTTAATATGCATTTATGTTTACCACTAGAGGGAAAGTTTATCTCTCCTATGAAATCCAACCCCCATTGTCTAAAAGGCCCTTCTATATGTACTGGGATCAAAGGGAGAGGAGCTAGCTCTTGATTTTCAGTGAAAACTTGGCATTTTTTATATGCCCAGACTGAGAATGAACCTCTCCAAAGATTGTGGGCCAGTATAATCTGCCTTTTAGGATCTTGTGAGCAATGGTCTTCCAACTGTAGTGACCACCACAAACACCTCCATGGAATTATTCAATTACTTTGTGAGTTTCTCCTTCCACTAAGCATAGCAATAGGATCCCCGCAGGGTCTTTCTAATAGAGATGGCCATTCAATCGATGAAATTTTGAGCTTGCAGCCTCAACATTCGATATTTAGATTCATCCATTCCCAGTGGGCACCTCAGAAATAAAAGGTAATGGATGATGTTTTTATACCAAGCTGACATTTCGTATTTGGCATAAATTTTTTGTTCTGAGGTCTTGATGTCAATCTGTTATACTTTCACTTCATCTTCACCTGCGATCATATTTATCCCCAAAGCTTGGAAGTTGGATTCTGATAGGATCTTGGCTAGTCCCTAGCCCTTTATGAGATCTGTAAGTTTTATGTCCAATTCATATTCCTGAATCTTAGCGATCCACTTTCCCCTTTTTCCCTCTTTTTCTCCTTGCACCAGAATATCTTTGAATGTGGTTGTTAGAACATATGTTGTGATGTTTGACTACAATACATATAATCTGAATGCCTTCAATGCTTTGACTAGAGCATAGGCCTGTTTCTCCAAAATGTTGTACTTCAGTTTGGCATCTCTCAATACTTAGCTAAAAAAGGTGATTGGCTTCTCATAACCTTCCTAATTTTGTTCTAACAATATGACAACAATATTATGGGGAGAAGCAATAGAAAATATATAGAAATGTGTTGAATAGTTAGGGCTGAATAGCACTAGTGCTTCGGCAAATGTGATTTGATTCTAGTGAAGGATTCCTAAGAGACAGGGCTCCATTTTACCTCGTTCTCCTTTTTCAGCATGTCTCTAATACCCTTCACTATTTTGGCATAGCTAGGTATGAATATTCTCAAAAAATTACTTATTCCCAAAAACACTTGAATCTCTTTCTTATTTCTGGGCAAGTGGATGCAACTGATAGCCTCCACTCACTTAAGATTGATTTTCACACCCTCCTGTGCCACTATGTGTCCCAACAGTTTTCCTCTGCTTATAGCAAATTGAGATTTCTTTATATTCAAAGATAACCCATATCTCCTGCATTTTTCAAAGGTGAGTTTCAGGTGCATGATATGCTCTTCATCAGTCTTGGAGAAGACTGTGATGTCATCTAAATATACCACTACAAACTTGTCTTGTTCCCCCACAAAGGCTATATCCATAGCTCTTTGAAACATGGCTTCTACATTTATGAGACCAAAGGGCATGTGGGCATACATGAAAGTCCCCCAAGGGGTGGTGAATGTCATTTTCTTTTGGTCATTTGGGTGTACTACCACCTGATTGTAACCTAATAAATAGTCCATCTTGGGCAATGGGTATTTGTCTTTCAACGATGCTATGTTAGCGTTCCGAAAATCTACACACAACCTTATTTATCCATTATTTTTCCAAACTGAGACTAAGTTTTCTACCCACTCTGAATACCTTAGAGGTACTATGATTTTAGCTTGTAGAAGCTTCCTTACTTCCTTATCAATTGAGGGGAGTAGGAGGGGATTGATCTACCTGAGCTTTTATTTACACGGTTTCATTCCACCTTTTAGAGGAATCTTATGATGGATAATGGTTAGTATCAAACATCTTCAAATCATCATAAGACCAAGAAAAAACGTCTTTATAAACTTTGAATAGATTTAAATACCTTTGTTTATATTGCGGGGGGATCTCCTTTGATAATTTGACCATCTAAGGTTCATCTTTTGAGCCAATATTGCAGTCCACCACTTGTTCATCCACTCCTTGTGTTGTAGGTTTTGAGGCTACATTGTTCTTGTTAAACAACCTCTCAAGTGGGATTAGGCCATGAGGAATAGTATTCCCCTTTAGTTGCGGGACTATGTGTCTAGAAATTGTATCTTCCCATGCAGTTGTCGTTTCTTCTATCACTTCCTCTTCTTCTTGGTTGATAGCCTAGTTTGAAAATTCCCCAATGACTTCTATAAAGCGTTTGATCTTCTCATCATCCTCAAATACCTACTAATACTTCACATTATTAGGTATAGAGGGTTTGTGTCTAACTTCGACCTCATACTTGAGAAGTGGGTTTTGAGGAGGCTTAAACTTGCTCACAGCTATATCAGGGGAGTCAACTATTATATTTCCTTCACTGGGTAGGAATTGAACATTTAATGCCAAAAAGAAGTTTTCTATCAACTCCCACACCTCGTTTTTGTAGGTCCTCAATCTAGGATGTTTAGCCCGACATTGATTTTTTATTTGCTTAACCACTAACTCAGAATCCCCATATATTATCAAGCACTCAATATTCATATTCCTTGTTGTTTGCTTCCCAAGGAGCAATGCCCCATATTCTACCATGTTATTGGTTACTTCAAACTCCAACTTGAATGAAAATGAGATAAAGTTACCCTCAGGGGATACCAACAACACCCCTGCTTCATTTCCTTCTTTGGACTTAGCCCCATCAAAGTATAATTTCCATACTTTGCCTTTGTCTTTGTGTTGACCATCTAACTGTACTGCTAGGTGTACCTGCATTTGTTTTGAAATGATATCATCTTCTTCTAGCAGTAGACAAGAAAGATCACTCTCTTTCTCATACACAAGAGAATTCTTCAAGCCCTCAACTTTGGTCACTATTTTCATGAACCTTGACTCTCTGTATAGTATTCTTTCTTCACCCTAAATGATGGGAATGGTGGCATAAGTCAAATCTAACTTGATGGAACCTCCGACTTTGGAAACCCAAGACCTGGATAAAAGCATTCTGAATCTTGCAAGGATGTCAACTACCATTATATCCATTACTACGCTTTTAACGAGAATCTGAGCCAGGTTCACTACTAGGTCCTTTATAATTCCCAAGCATTTTACTCTCTTAGAATCGAAGGAGTAAAGTCCCATGTAAGGTCTAGTGATTTGTAAGCTGAGTTTCTCTAGTACATTTAATGGCATGAGATTATGTGAGGCTCTTGAATCCAGCATGAAATTATGAAGGGATCATGTATTACAAGGGTCACATAGAAAGGTGCAGTAGAAGGGTCTTGATCTTCGACATGAGGTCCAAAAACAACCATATGTCTTTTTTCTTGAAGGTTTAAACAGTCATGAGATGGTGCTAAGGTGGATGGAAGCATGAACTCGGAGACTTGGGCTTTATAAGTGGGTTGTTTTAGGAGTTCAATCAAAGGAACATGGATTTTGATCTTCTCAAGTTCTTTTTGAAGGTTGAAGACAACTTGGCCTTTCTCCATGCCACTAGATTCTACTTGTTCTTTTTCTTTTTCACAGGTTTGTTTTGAAGGGATGGGTAGCTTATCCTTTGTTCACTCTTTAGGTTTACAACCATATTGATTTAGAGAGTCTTTTATTTTGGCCATGTTTGGATCTAGTCTCCCTTTTCCTTTATCAAAAGTTGTAGGGGTATCTTGGGGAGAAACACCCTCATGTTGGTCATAGTGCCTTGACCTTTTTCTTGAGGATCTAAGGTCATACTTCCTTTGCAGTTGTGCCTGCAAGAAATCTACAAACTATTTGCAATAGTCACGTATTTCTTCCTCATTGACTGTTGCATCCATATCTTGACCTTCTTCATGGTGAGTTTTGATTTCTTGTTCCTCTTCAGAGAAAGAAGAGTACAAGTTACCTTGCATCTCATGGGCATCATGTGACTATTCATATGGATCATCCTTTATGTATAGTGGTGGGAGAATTTGATCGAGCTGATATTTTCTTTCCCTTTGTAGCATCTGTAAGGGCTACCTTCAGTATTGTGGCTTAAAGCCTTGATTCAGGCCTGGGGCATTCTATTTGGGGAGATTTTTATTTTCCAATTCCATCTTTACCATTTTACGTGATAAAATTTTTATCAACTTATCCATGTATTCTAATTTTAGTTCTTGTGATTCTTTCGCTTGACAAAAGGAAGATGTTTCCTCTTTTCCCTTTTTCTTTTCCATAGGGTCAATCTTACCTCTTGATTTCCTTGTAGATGTGAAATTTGCCTCCACCTTGAGTGCATCAATCTGGAGTTGGTCCAATGTGCGAGACTTCCTTTCCCTTAGAGTAAAACCAAACCCTAACTCAAAATCCTCAACAAATACTACCTGGGCAGCAGCCCAGGGAGGTTTTATCTCAGTGGGAAGGTTGTCATATTGTTTATTAAAACTCTTTATAAATTCTAAGATATCTTCATCAGGTTTTTTCTTTATAGCATTAAACTCGGTGAGGATATATTCATGGTCTCTCTTTTCCACCCACTTTTATGTAAAGGAGTTTTCTAGTGCTTCCCAAGTGGAAATGGAAGCATCTGGTAAAGATTTAAACCACATTCTAGCTTCTCCATTGAGGGACTGAACAAAAATACTCAGTACCACATCTAAGTGTTCCACATTTAGATTTTTTGCAAATGCAGAGAAAAATTCGATATGTCTCTATGATGTGGTCTCATCCTCTCCATTGAACCTAGGTAAAAGCATGAGGTAGACCTGAGGCATGGCCCTCAGAGGTTGAGCCATATCTAGGGGAGCATACTTGTTCAGTAAGAAGCCTGGGACTGCTATTTGTACTAATGGAGGTGGAGCTAGATTGACCAAAGGTCTCTGCGCTAACACAACAACATTCAGAGTAGATGGACTAGGTACTATGGAATTACTTATATGATGAATATAACTACCAATAAGGATGGAGTTTCCCTTTCATATCTCAGGGGGAGGGGGAAATGAGAAAGAAGGAATGTTAAATGAGACTTCTTCCTTGAGTTCAGATGGAAGAATACAGTGTGTTAGATCATTTTCAGAAGGATAGGTTAGGACCTTAGGACTAAAGTATGAGCAATGAATGATGGCGTGTTGGGAGTTGGATGAGGACGCTTCAAGAATGTTGGAAAAAATATTGAGAGGGGGGTGAATCAGTGTTTTAAAAACTCACAATAATAATTTTCTTTTCTGAAATATGTACATGACTTCACTGAAACCAACTCATGTATGTATGAAACTGTTGTAAAAGAAACTAGTGAATTCTTAGTAAACTTATAAAACAACTAATTATTTATCTGTTAAATTTAAACCATAATGTAAGAGATTTATCAGGCATTTGATCAGCAGTAAGAAAGCGGAGTAAGAACAAAATAAAGTATCACACATAAGCAACACACATGAATACCAAGATTTTAAGGTAAAAACGCAATGTGGGAGAAAACCACCGTTGTCGTCGTCTTAGTCTTAAAAATTATTAATATCAAAAGCTTCTTACATTCTTGTACTGGTGTAGACTCATGCGAGTACGCAGACACCTACTTGTTGAAGGCTACAACCTTCACTCATTCTCCAGCTCCTACTAGAGGGGAGCTCCAACCCATGATATGATTACCAACCACTACTGGCAAGAAGCTTCAACTTCCCCACTAAAGAATCCAACCCTCAGCAACATTCATGGACCACATTTCATAAGTTTTCACACTGGATCCACCTGCTTTAATACATCACAACTTGTAGATCAACTGAAGAAAACACCAACTTAATTCAAATAGAAAAATGAGATCACTATAACCAGAACACTTAATTGAACTCAGAATACTGCATCAACACACAGAATCAACTGCAACCCTGATCATTCATATGCCAACATGTATACGTTATTTCACTTAAGGCAACTTGCGTGTATATGTGCTTTTCTATAGAGAAACCTACGTACAAATCTCAATATACTAAAAACTTGTAATTCTGAATCAGAATCAGAGTTAACCAAAGTTATTTTGAAATATTCTGTTAGCTTATAGAACCCTCATACAGTTATCAAAATCAATAATATTTTCAACCAATCAACATGTAACCAAATTCAACTTCATCATTCAATCAATTCTACTTTAGAAATTATCACTCAACCCAGATCAACATAAGGGCATCATTGATAGACAGCAGAGATGCAACAACATTGATCAGGTTGATCAATCATTTATGAGCAAAAACCCTTCCTTTATGTACATGACTTTGAAGAAACGAACCCGCATGTATACGCAACTTAACCGAGACCAACCTGCATACAGATCTACAAATTTTGACCTAAAATTGCCCAACTCTTTAGAACTTTAGAAAGACCTAGATCATAATATTCAGAGATAAAAACATGTGTCAATACTTAGATCTAGTCAATCCATGAACATATCATACAATGGAAAGTCATTTCAGGTCTCATGATCCTGATCCATCATTGTATTCATCGGTACATAATTATTTCTGATTTGTGTGTCAAATATGGCCCCTACAATACAAATATACTTTAGATTGAAGTCTTCATCAAAAACCCTTTCACATTCACACTTAGCACTTTGATCTTCACCTCCTTATATAGTAAGAGCCTTAGCCAATACCACGAGTCAAAACTACACTAGTGTCGGTGGTAATCTTGGACGGGATCAAGTAGCCATTACTGCGCTCAATATTATGGGCTAATACCATGGTAAGGACCCTTGGTATCCTTAAATTAGTGCACCAACATGTACGCGACTTTGCTTCTTTGTACCTACGTGTATACGTGACTTGGCCTTAATGAACCCACATATAGATCTTCAAATATTCACCTTTATCAAACTTCTAATTCTGATCTGTAAACCTTTGTCCCATCATTCTGTTATTCTGTTCCATCACTCTGTCACCTCTAAACTGGCCTATGGATTCATCTAGTTACCATATAATTGTTATGTTACAAGTGATTTGTCATCAAGGACAACACATGCATCATAATGCCAACAATATTCCCCTCTGGACTTGATGGCAACCATGTTGGTGTTGATCACCTCAACCTGTAGAAACATGTTAGATACATCAAATAACCATTATTCAAACACCAATATATTCTCCCCATTTGACATCAAGGGAAAAGGGAGGACCAAAGCTCCCCATTTGGATCTAATTTGCACTATATTGTCCATGCTCCCCCTAAGCACATGCTGAATCTTTAGACAGATTTTCAAATGAAGAACATGACTCTATACTCAACTGAGTATGACTTCCTAACACCAAGGATTCATACTTAAATCAATCACCCAACCAAGTGGGGATACATATTTGACTCAACCACCTAACCAATTGGGATTACATTTTTGACACTACCACCCAACCAAGTGGGATTACATATTTTACATGACCTCAAAAGTCCATACATGACTGAATATGACAATTATTATATCATATGCCTCCACATGAACTTTACTTTAAACGACAGATATGACATTAATAAATGAGACCAAAATATCTAAATAGTAGCATAATTCAACAACCATAATGCCAACAATGCATTATATTCTGCAAGGCTAATCCTCCCTCTAAACATGTGCTACATGTTCATTGTCAAAAACTCTTTCATCAAAGCACCTACATCAATCAGATAAATATCAATGAGAAAAACATAACTCAATACCATATCAGAAAATTGTACCCATCAACACCAGACCAAGAAAAAGCAAAACATAGTTGTTAGTAGCATGTTAGACGTTGATATTGAGTCTATCCCACTATTTTTATATCAAAGAAAAACATACGCAACTGTTTGAAAAGAAACTCACGTATATATGTGACTATACTTCATGAAACCCGCGTACAGAAAACAACCTTCTCAATTTTCACCTATAGACTGAGAAGGCTAACAACAAAATGAGGCAGAGACAGCTCCCAGTTTCTGTCTGAGATATTCAAATGCTTCTCTGGGAAAAGGTTTAGTAAATATATCAACAACTTGTTCTTTGGAGGGAACATACTCCAATTTAACCTTTTTCTCATGCACTTGTTCTCGTAGAAAGTGATACTTAATTGGAATATGCTTGGTCTTAAAGTGCATAACAAGACTTTTCGAAATACTAATAGCACTTGTATTATCACATAGGATGGAGATGGGTGGAGATCATTTGATTTGTATATCTTATAATATTTGCATCATCCAAAAAAGTTGTGTGCAACAAGATGCATCAACCACATATTCTACTTCAGTTGTAGATAAGGAAATGGAACTTTGTTTCTTGTTGAACCAAGATACCATTCGGGGCCCCATGTAAAATGCACCTCCACTAGTGATTTCCCGGTCATCAACATTTCCATCCCAATCTGCATCTGTGTATCCATGAAGGATAAGATCTGCATCTTTAGGATACCGTAGACCAAAATCTTGGGTTCCTTGGAGATATTTGAATATTATCTTTACTTCCTAAAGATGTGATTCCTTTGGATTGGATTGGAAACGTCCAACAATCCAACTGCATGCATGATATCTAGTCTGGAACCTGTTAGATAAAGCAGACTTCCAATCATAGTATTGTACTCTGGTTGGTTTACTATGGAAGAATAATCATTAGAACTGAGGCTACATCCTGTCATCATGGGAGTACATACAAGTTTGCAATACTCCATCCCATACTTCTTTAGAATCTGCTTGAGATATTTTGTTTGTGAGAGAAAGATGCCATCTTTTTCTTGTTGCACTAAATAGGTTAGTTCCCCAAGTAAAGACATTTCAAATTCTTGCTGCATAACAGAAGCAAAGTTTTGACTCATAGATTCTTCATTACTGCCAAAGATGATATTATCAACATAAGCAACAATAATTAGCAGTTTATCATCCTCAATTTTTTTGTCCAAGTTGATGTCTATGGATCCTTTTATGAAACCTTCTATTGAAGATATTTTTTAAAATAATAATACCATGCCCTCAGAGCTTGTTTTAGCCCATATAAAGCATTTTTGAGTTTGCATACAAGGTTTTCATCATTCCCCAAAATGAATACTTCTAGTTGTTCAATATGTACTTCTTCTTCTAGATCTCCATCAAGGAAAGCATATTTTACGTCCATTTGATAAACTCTTAAATGTTGAAAACTTGAAAATGGAAGAAACATTCTTATGGCTTCAAATCTGGCTACTGGTGCAAATGTTTCTTCAAAGTCTATATCTTCTTGTTGAGCATAACCTTTACAAACAGGTCTAACTTTTTCCTAATGACCTCTCCTTTTTCATTCAACGCATTTTTGAATATCCATTTTGTCCCAATAACATTTTTATCATGAGGCCTTGGAACCAATTCCCAAGTATCATTCTTTTCAATTTGATTAAGTTATTCATTCATGGCATCAATCCAACATTAATATTTACTAGCTTGATTTACATTTTGTGGTTTAATGGTGGATAATAAAGCTAGATAACTAGGAGATCCTACAAGGGTTCTTCTTGTTTGTACCCAAGATCCCTTTTCTCCTAGAATTTGAGTTTTTGGATTATTCTTTTGAACAACCTGGATGGAGCCTTTTCTTTGTCTGATGTGTCTTCTTCTGTTGCTTCATTAGTTTCTTCTTCTATATCATTTTGATTTGATGCGGGAAAGAATTCATCATCATCATCCTCTTTTTATGATGTTACATTTTTGGGATCTGTGCATGCTTCATCAATCACAACATCAATGCATTCAACAATTTTCCAAAGTCTCTTATTGCAACATTTGTATGCTTTACTTCTAGATGAGTAACCAAGAAGTATTCCTTCATCTGGTCTAGCTTCAAACTTACCAATTTTTCATCATTATTTTTTATGAAACATTGGCTTCCAAAAACTCCAAAATGCTTTACAGTGGGAGGCTTACCATACCAAAGTTCATACAGAGTTTTATCACTATTCACACGAACATGAACCTTATTGAGAATATTTATTGTGGTATGTGTAGCTTCACCCCTAAAGGTGTTAGGAGTTCCAGACTCATCAAGCATAACACAAGCCATTTGTTGAAAAATTTTGTTCATTATTTCTACCAAACCATTTTGTTGAGGAGTTCTAGCTATAAAAAAGTTGTCTTTTTATGCCATGTTGTTCACAGAAAACAAAGAATTCATCTTATATGTATTCTCTTCCTTGGTCAAATCTGAGACATTTGATTTTTATATCTAATTCATTTTTCAACTATGCTTTCAAGACTTTAAATTTATCAAATGCTTCATCTTTGTTCTCCATGAGGTGAGTTTTTCCTTACTGGTCCACACAAATTAGTATGTATAAGTTCAAGAGGCTTACTTGTTGATCCTTCTTTGGCATTGAATCAACTCTGGTTTTCTTACCGAATTGACATGACTTACATATGGTAACTTCTGGTAGGGTGATGTTGGGTAGATCACGAACAGCTTTGAGCCTGCCTAATTTGCTTATTTGAGAGAAGCTTAGATGTCCCAACCTTCTGTGCCATAACTAGTTTTCCTCTAAATTTCCTAGGTAACATTGTTCTTGGCCACCTTTCAATATATACAGATTGCTCGGGGTTCTTGTTCCTTTTATTATGGTCTTTCCTATGTCAATTTCATGAACCAAACATTCTTTTGATCAGAATACCACCTCATTTCCTTGGTCACACATTTGGCTAACACTCAACAAGTTATGTTTTAATCCAACAACATACATAAAATTACCATCTTTAACCTTTTCTTTTAGAAAAATAGAACCTTTACCCTTAACAACAGCAAGTGATTCATTTCCAAATGTGACATTCTTTTTTTTCTCTAAAGCATTGTATGAAATAAGTTAATGTTTATCACCTGTCATGTGTTTTTGAGCGTATTCTATCAATGAACCATTGATTTTCTTGTCCTTCTACAAACAATGTTATGCCACAATTTTCAGACTATAACTCCTTCCTTTTCCATACCTTAGAATTTGTTGATATTGTCTCTTTTTGAGACGTTGGCTATAATTTTCTCTTGCATTCAGATTCTTCATGTCCAAAGTTATTGCAAAATCAGCATTCAATTTCGTCTTTAAGAGGTGAGAATTTATTATAATTGTTCTTCTTGACTCCTACCTCATTCCTTTGTTTTCTTTCTTCTCTAGTCATGATGGTTTTGTATGCAACACATTAAGTAACCTTATGACCAAAATTATGACATGAGAAACATTGTCCATTGAAGAAGAAATTTTATGATCATAGAATCTTCTCGTGTTATTTACCTTTTGACTGGTGCTTCTATTGTTGTTCATCCTTGGATTAGAGTGAACATGATTTCCCTGTGGAATGCTTTTGTTCTTTTGCGGAGGACTGAAGCTTTGTTGATTTTTTTTGCTGCAATTAGATAGCTTCTAGTGGTGGCTAAAGACTTTTATGTTTGAAATGTTTCTCTAGTGTATCCAAGACATGTTTTCAAAAGCAAATCCATGAGGGCTTAGGCCCAAAGTGGACAATATCATACATTGTGGAATTGTACCTTAATAATTTCATCTAAGGTTTCAGATCCTTTAGCAAATCTAAGATTCTGAGTTTTTATTTTCTCAAGTTCCTTTCTTAGACTTACTACTTCACATTCTAACTTTTCATTATGCTTTCCCTTTTCTATGACTTAATGCTTCAATGTGTCTATGGCTACTTTGTTTTCTTCCAATCAAATTTTGAGTTGAGTAATTTATTCAAAGAAATATTTTTCCTCTAAAGCATCCACAAATTTATCATTATACTCATTAGTATTTTTCTCAAAATCCATGAGTATTTTAAGATCTTGATCAAATTCTCCTTCTTCACTATTTGACAAGCCATCACTATCTTCATGAGTATGATAACTTCTTTTATTGTCAAACCATCTCCTATTACCTTTTACAGTATCCTTCCCTTTTTCATGGTTGTCTTTATGAGGAAATTTAGCAACATAATGACCAAATCTACCACAAGAAAAACATTTGAAGAGAAGCTTACCTCTGAACCTTTTAGTGCCCAGTTGAAGTTTCTTTACAAATTTCACCTCATCTTGTTCTGATATATATCTTGATTCCTTGTGTTCTTCCTTTTCTTTTGCTTCTACAAATGCTTCAAATGCAGTTTATCTGACTTCTGAGGGACCTCCTTTCCTCATTTCAAAAGCAATCAAGATCCTGTGAAGTTGAACAACAATAAGAGTCTGCAAATCTTGCTTATGTTCAATGGCAGACACTTTTGACTCGAATTTAGGAGTTAGTGATCTTAAGATTTTCTCTACTAAATTGATGTCTTTTATTTCTTCACCCATATTTTTGATGTGATTTACAATCTCACCTATACATACAAAGAAACTAGAAATGCTTTCATCATTATGCATTCGGAGAGTTTCATATTGAATTCTGAGAGTTTGGAGTTTAGCACTTTTTACCTTAGTATCGCCTTCATAGCTTTGAATGATTTTGTCCCATATTTATTTTGTTGTGTTTAACTGCATAACTTTGACAAAGTCTAATTCTGTCAGACTTCCCAATAATGCATTCACAACTTTGGCATTAGTTTCATACGCCTTATTTTCTACCGCATATGTGGGAACAACAGTTGGAGATTGGTAACCTCCTTCCACAATTTCCCAAACATATGTTCCAAGGGACTAAAGATAGGATATGGTTCACATCTTCCAATATATTAAATTATTTTTATTGAAGAGTGGTGGTCTAGTAGATACGTTCCCTCCTGATTGCTCATCTTGGGATATCTTCCTTCAAGAGATCAAGATTCTTTTGAAGGACCTGCTCTAATAGCAATTGTTCGGAAATTTGCTGAGAGTGGGGGTGAATCAGTATTTTAAAAACTCACAATAATAATTTTCTTTTAATAAATATGTATGTGACTTTACTGAACCCAACTTGCATATGTACGCGAATGTTGTAAAAGAAACTATCGTATGCTTAGTAAACTTGTAAAACAACTAATTCTTTATCTGTTAAACTTAAACAAGAATGTAAGAGATTTATCAGGCATTTGATAAGTAGTAAGCACGTGTAGTAAGAATAGAATAAAGTATCACACATAAGAAACACACATGAACACCAAGATTTAAGGTGGAAACCCAATGTGGGATATAACCACTGCTTCTGCCATGTCAGTCTTCAAACTTATTAATATCAAAAACTTCTTACATTCTTGTACTAGTACAAACTCATGCTAGTACCCAGGCACCCACCTGCTAGAGGCTACAACCTTCACTCATTCTCCAGCTCCTACTGGAAGGGAGCTCCAACTCCCTGATCCAATCACCAACTACTAATGGCAAGAAGCATTGACTTCCTCACTGAAGGTTCTAACCCTCAACAACATTCGTGGACCATGTCTCATAAATTTTCACACTGGATCCACCTGATTTACTACATCACAACTTGTAGATCAACTGAAGCAAACACCAACTTAATTCAAACATAACAATGAGATCACTATAACCATAACATAAAACTGAACATAGAATACTGCATCAACACACAGAATCAACTGCAACCCTAATCATTCATAGTCCAACATGTATACGCTACTTCACTTAACG
This sequence comes from Pinus taeda, assembly GCA_000404065.3. Classification (NCBI taxonomy): domain Eukaryota; kingdom Viridiplantae; phylum Streptophyta; class Pinopsida; order Pinales; family Pinaceae; genus Pinus; species Pinus taeda. Next base: position 193,536 of record APFE031312067.1, on the reverse strand, counting down.
CAACCCGTGTGTATACACGCTTTTCTATAAAGGAACCTGCGTACAGATCTCAATATATTATGGGTCTCGATCATGTCCTTTGAAGGGATTTCCGTCTAGCTAAGGTCAGCCACTTGGTCTTTTTCCCTTCCATTTTCCATATAAAGTAGTGACATATGGAGTTTAACTCTGCTCAAAGGGCTCACTAACCAAGCGTGGTCGGCTCTGCATCCTACAGCCAGATTCGCTTTACTATCCAAAGCGAATCAGACTTCTCTTTCCTGGGATAGACATAGAGTTTACTAGAGTTATTCTGAATTATTTTGTTAGCTTCCAGAACCCTCATACAATTAGAAGCATCAATAATATTTTCAACCAATCAACATGTAACCAAATTCAACTTCATCATTCAATCAGTTCTACTTTAGACATTATCACTCAACCCAGATCAACATGAGGACATCATTGACAATAATTAGAGATATAGAAACATTGATCAGGTTGATTAGTCATTTATGAACATAAACCCTTCCTCTATGCACGCAACATTAAATAAATGAACCCACATGTATATGCGACTTAACTGAGACCAACCTGCATACAGATCTACAAATTTTGACCTAAAATTACGTAGCTCTTCAGAACTTCAGAAAGACCTAAATCATAATATTCAGAGATAAAAACATGCGTCAATACTTAGATCTATTCAATCCATGAGAAAATCATACAATGGAAAGTCATTTCAGGTCTCATGATCCTGATCCATCATTTTATTCATCGATGCATAATTATTTTAGATCTATGTGTCGACTATGGCCCTTACTGTGGAAATATACTTCAAATTGAAGTATTTATAAAAAATCCCTTTCATATGCACACTTAGCACTTTGATCTTCACCTCCTTATATAGTTAGAGCCTTAGCCAATACCATGAGTCAAAACTACACTAGTGTCAGTGGTAATCTTGGATGGGATCAGGTAACCATTACTGCACTCAATATTGTGGGCTAATACCATGGTAAGGACCCTTGGTATCCTTAAATTAGTGCACTAGCATGTATGCAACTTTGCTTCTTTGTACCTATGTGTATACACGACTTGGCCTTGGCGAACCTGCATATAGATCTTCAAATATTCACCTTTATCAAACTTCTGATTCTAATCTGTGAACCTTTGTCCCATCATTCTATTATTATATTCCATCACTCTGTCACCTCTAAAATGACCTATGGATTCATCTAGTTACCATATATTTGTTCTATTACAAGTGAGATTCCATCAAGGACAACACATGCATCATAATTCTAACAAAGAAATGAAGAGACAATGACGTCAGTAGCAGGGGTTTTCTCCTTCCAAACTCTTCTGAAAATAAAGTTTTCTGGGTCAAATATAGATGGACTTCTCTGTTAAGAGGTATCTAAATGAGTGTGGGGTTTTCTAAAATCTAAGATGATATTTTTGAGATTAGGATTAGCGGATTTTCCAAGGTGATGAATCTGCAATCTGGACATCTTTTCTCACCTTAAGAAAGAGTACCTTAATGTTGTATACTGGGGGGAAATCCTCTAATTCCTTCCCTGACAACGACGCCAAAGATTTTTTTGATTCTAGAGACAACCTCTTGATTGTTAAGAGACCAGTGCCTAGAGCATCTAGATCCAGTGAGTCTCTGATTAATTATTCAAAGAATAGAGACATCACTTATAACATTTCTTACCAAGAGAATTTAGTTGGTTCAGTCATCAAACAAAGACATAATCCGTGATTTCTTTATACTTTTATAAATGCAGGATACAAATTGGCATAAATGATAAAACAAAGGAGGCCAAACCGCTCAAGGAGTTACAGATCAATTACTTTAGTATGAATATGAAAGCAGGAAATATCGAGAATTATACACTTCTCTGTATTTAGAAATACATGATGAATATGCAAAAGGAATGGATGTAAAGATTCACAGAACACAATTAAATATTTAGTTTCCAAAAACTTGTGCAAGCACTTTTATCAACATCTAACTCAAATGAATATGTAAGAAGTAGGAAATATATCTGGCAGCTACATAACCTGGAATCTGAGAGGAACATGAAAATTATGAAATTACAATAGAGAGAATACATATTGTAATCCTGGAATGAAGGAACCACTATTGATTATCATTAATAATATGAGTATTATAGTCATCAAAGGAGAAAAAATGTTCTCAAAAATAACATAGAGTTTTTCTTTCCAAAATTTTGAACCTTTCTTCATTCGTGGAGATCATATATATACAGGCCCTCTTAAGCATAGGTTGTTACAGAAATATTCTTTCTTGATCTCACACCTCATCACAAAACATGCTTCAAAATTTTAGCGTGTACGCACGCACAACTATCCAACCAATATATAATGTCTTTTAACAAAATATAGTAAAAAGCATAAATTAAAAACAACTGAAAGTAAAATAAAATACCATTGTTGGCATGATCTGAGTGGTCCTTAGGACCTATGAGATGATGAAGATGTCTGATGGGAAGCCATTGGAACACAAGGATGAATCATCTAAAGTAGTGGGGGTTTAGAAAAATTCTCACATCGCTACCACATGGCTGGAGGAGGTGGAGGAATAGAGCTGAACTATCTATAGTTGATCCGGAGATGGATCACCCCTGAATAGTCCAATTTGAGATGAAAGGTACTTTTAACTAGCTCAAGAAGGTGGAACACTTTCTCAAGGAAATTCATTATAGTTGTTCCTTTGAGAATTGGTGTCTTCTCAAGGGTTGCTCCAGTCTTACTTTTGATCTCAATCATTTTCTGGTTATATAGCTCTCGTGTGAAGAGATATCCATTTGGCCCCCACAAATTAGGTAACCCAACTTGAGGAAGTTTGTTGAATTCCTCATCGAAAGGTTCCACCTCTTTTTGTAGCCACATAAGACTCTATTCTGCTCTAGTTCTGGCTTCGTCTTTTGAAATTACTTTAGAAATATTTGCCACCGCACCCATTCTATTGACTATATCTAGTGGCATTAGCTCATCAATTGATCTCTCGGTTAGGAAATGAATGTATTTCTTAGCATACTAAGAGTTGGTAATGCTTGCATGTTTTCCATTGAAGAGAGAAGACGAAAATTATACAATGAGACTATTTTGGTCCTGTATCAAGGCTATATGTTCCCAACTAAGGTTGATCTCGTAAATAATTTTATCCCATATCAACTACCTAGTCTCAATGAGGGTCATGTTTCTTTTAAGTTGGGCCTTTAGTTCCTTGTTTTCTTGAGTGGCACTCTGTAGATCTCTAGTGAGCTTGTCTACATTGGCCATCAAATCTTGGAGCAGCTTCTCTTTCTAAGCTACTTGAGCTTTGGCAACATCTAAGTCACTCTGAGCCTTCATTAACTCCCCTTCAGACAATTGTAGCTCGGTCAATGCCCAAGTGAGGCGATCGGTGGGATTTTGAGGGTTTTCAAACACTACTATTGTGAATACATGATAAGTGATTCTATTTTGTAAATCAGTTAATGTCTGCTTCAAGGAAGTAACTCTGTTCTTTTAATCGGTCAACTCTTGCATTAGGGCCTCCTCCTCCTTTTCGATCTGAATCAACTCAAGAGTTTTAATGTGCTCACCTCCAAGCATCTTTAATTGTTTCCTTAACTCCTGGTTCTCTTTCTGAGTGGACTATAAGACAACTACTACTGATGCCTTATCCTCAGGATTCACCCCCATCTTCACGATCAACTCTTTATATGCTTCCTTCTATAGAAAAATCGTTTAGGACTTGTTCTTCTCCATATTTACCTTGTCAGAGATCTTCTCTATATAAATATGAGCCCAATCGATGGTCATCTAGTTCTTGTTAATGTCATTATACAACATTTCTCCAACCTGCCTATGTAAATTGAATTTATCTGCCAAGAGGACACCAGTCAAATCCAAAGATACATCCAATTCCTGGAACTGAGGGCCAAAAGGTAGTGTTTGGATTGAGTGAGGCTGCAATGTTATCTTCATCTCCTCTTTCTCTAGGTCCATTACAACTAGTACTCTGGTGTGACTCGGAGTTATCTTAGAGTCTATTTTTTTATGCAACTTTTCTTTTACTTTCCCGTTTCTCACTTGGATGGCCTTCCCTTGCAACCAAATTGTTCTTGCAGCATAAAGAATATCCTCTGATTCTGGGATGACTACCCTAGTTGAGGATGTAGATGAAGAAACTTGTGGTATTTCCAAATTGACATGGAAACCTAGGCTATTCAACACTTATGTTTCTATATCTATACATTATTCTTCCTCCTCATTTCTTGATCTTGTTCCAGTGCTTGTTTAGGCCCTTGAATTCTTTCCTTTTTAAGAACATGTCCCTCTTCCATGTCAGTTGTCCCTTATATGTCAACAATCCTCTTTTGTGTTTTATCTGTGCTAACTTGGGATTCAGTCTCCATATATGTATTAAGAGGCCAGGAATCAAAGTTAGCTTTCCATTTTGTTAGAGTCGGCTTGGTCAAGTCCTCCGTCAGGGATGAAAACTCTTTATGCATTTCATGATTAGGTGTCCAGCTCCTCTCTTCCAGTTGCATTTCGCTAGGGGCATGCCATGACCTGACGGAGAAAGTCATGCTACTCAGTTTCCCTCATGTCTGGCCCATTGCTAGTTCAAGTCTCGGTCCATAATCAATGAAATTCATGATAGTCAGGGTCTGGTCCTATTTCAGGACAAAGCCATTTTGGTTTGAGTCTAGAAATTCATCAGTTTGGTCTGTAAAAAAAAAAAACATGTCCAGAAACCATCCATGCAAGCTAGAGGGAGATCTTATACACCTACAGTGCAGAAAGTTTCATCATCACCGCAAGAGACATCGACTCTTCTTCAAAACTCTGTTTTGAAGAAAAGTCAAACAAGGTCAACCATGACAAAATTTTCCAAAAGATCGACAGTTGACATTTTCAGATGCAGTCAAGGATTTCAAAGCCAGATGCCCCGTCACACCGTCCCTGCAAAGATGTGTCAAAGATTTCATCATTTGAGCCAAAATTTCAAGGAAAAAGCTAAAATCAGTGTGTTTAAAGGTCAATGAAAAAGTGCAGAACACAAACATTAGAAAAGGAGGTCTTTAAAGAGCAAAAAATCAAACTAGTTCCTCTAAAGCCTATAAATATATATTGTGGCCCAAAGCAAACCCATTGTGTCATTGGAGACTTGGAAAGACATTGCATAAGGTGGGAGAGTGAGATTGGTGAGAGTTTGAGTGAGTTGGGAGGTGACTTGGGAAGCGCGGTGCATACAGGCAGGAGCGCGACGTATATACAGACAGTCCGTCGTTGAACAAATACACAAGCACGATGCACTGGGAAGAGCGTGTGGCGCACACAGTCCAGCAGCTCGAAAAAAAAGCAGAACCATTTCAAATCTTTGTGAAGCCCTTCAAATCAAGAGGTAGGCTTTATGAGAACTCTTGTACATCAATTTTGTCAATGATATGGTGTTTATAAGATGTTTAAATGGTACCCAAAAACACAAGTTCTTCCATGGAAAGACCACCAAGAAAAACAATAAATGGAGTTCCAAGATTGTGATGATGCCACCAAGGTTCTGCTTCCCTTACACTTGTCCCCTCACCCCTCGTCATTCTCACCTCCCCTCCATCATGTTTCCTAAGAAAATCATCCTAAATCCACCACTAAAACCCCCTCCCCTATTTTTCAAAGCAAGTTGGGCGACTTTTACAATGCGCGGCGCACACACAAGGTGGCGCGGCGCACTCAGGGCACGTGGCGCACTGGGGGCCCGGCCACAGTGCAAAATTGCCACTGGCGCGACACATACCAAGCGCGCGGCGCACTGGGCAAAGCGTGTGGCGCACAGACTTATAAGCCCAAAATACACTATATTGCCCAAAAATTTTGTCAATTACCCTCAAGGTTGGAGAGGTAGCCCCCCTACTTTCATCATTGGTGTTTAAAATTGAAGGGGAATGTTATTATGATGACCATGAAATCAAATGCAAAATTTTTAAAAGTAAAACAAAGATCATATAGAGAAGGTCAAGAAAGCTAGGGTTTTGCTACAATGACTTTATTGCTAAAGCATGCTCCTACCTCCCTCTATTAGCTAATCCCCCTGCAACAGTTTCCCCTAATAATCACCCTAGCTCCACTGTAATCATATCCATTTGTCCCCACTATTCCTATGGCTCAAAGCATCCAAACCATACCCCATCAACACCATACTCAAACACTCCCCAAATCCTTGATAAATTTCTCCTTTTAAACCCTTATCCCTATTTCATCTTTCCCCTCCCGATACTCCCTATTTTATTGTCCCCTTGGTGACAGATTCACAGAGCATCTATTAGTTCAGTGGTTTCAGAGGGCAACAAATAAATTCAGGGTACAAACAGCAGCAATGGCATCGGAGAATTCATCAGGTTATGAGGGGGAAACCCACAGTGATACAGCTTCAGGAGAACAGGCTCCCCGGAGACCTAGGAGTGGCAAACATGTCAGGGATGAACCAAACACCCTCACTGAGTTGTAGGCATGTCCTCTTGCTATGTCTTATTTCCAGCACTTAACATGTTACGAATTTTGTCAGAGGGTGGAAAATGTTAGAATTCATCATGAGTTGGATCGCCTCTTCTCACTTCACCTACATGGAGGATAGTCTATCTTGGAAGGAGTCACTTTCACATTGACACCCGAAACCATATCAGTGACAACAGGCATACCGAATGTTGGAGAACAGTGGCACAAGAAGATGAAGGTGGAGAGGGAACTTTATGAGCCTTACATAAAGGCCAGTTGTCTGAGTCAGCTCATGAGAATTTTCCCATTCAGATTTCTGAGAGATGATTATGTTCCGCTCATGAGATTGATCATGAAATACTTCAGTTGTGAGGGGAGGTTTTCTCGTCTTTATGCCTATCACATCAGGTTACTCATGCACTTCACCAGGGTGTGTATGATGAACCTCCCATTTTTCATTTGTGGAAACATATAGAGGATGAGAAAGTTCATGCAGCACAAGACCCCTCGACAGCAGCTCAACAGTGTATATCACTTTGCTCTCATCCAGATTTTGGTGGATCATCAGTTGGGATTGCAGGGCATTGCTTGGGAGGAATTCATCTCCCATGACTTCTTCAGCGCTCCACAGGTAGTATCAGAGACAAAACATGAGATAGGTGGTCCTTCTCATCAGCATGAGTGCCATGAGACCTCTGTGGTGCCATTTTCCGTCACATATCAGAGAGGTTATCCAAAAGGCACCAGGCCTTTGTTTGCAGCAGCAAAGCGAGTGTTACCTCCACCCGGGATGGAAGGGGCCTCGCTTCCGGCATCGACTACACAGGTATTGGACAAGGGCAAGGAGCCTGTGCATGATGAGGGGCCATCAGGTGCACAGGAGACCTGTGTCATCCTCATTCCGGATGAAGAGACAGAGGCAGAAAATGCCAAACTTAGGATGACCATTCAGGAGCAAGACACGGAGATCAAAGACTTGATGTTAAATTTTGAGAGAGCTAGATGGGTCAGCAAGTATCTGGAGCAGAGGAACAAACAATTGGAAGACCAGCATGTGATCATGGAGCTGCAGAACATCCCTGAGGATCACCTAACTGCCCAGCAGCGGAGGATTGAATTCACTTCATTGGAGCAACAGGTTATGGATGATTGTGAGTCTGTTCTTGAGAGAGTCAACATGCACCTAGACAAAATGTTGAACAAGGCCGACAAATACAACACACTGCTGAGACACATGGCTCATCATTACAGGGCACGGAACTTGAGTTTGAGAGCCCGAATAAGGAGTTTGAAAGCAAAACTGAGGAAAGCCACTGTTACACAAAAATATCGTCACCTTGATTATTTGCAGTCGATATGGGTCTATCACCACCTATGCCAGCTTCTTAAGCAAGTCTCAGACCTCAGCTCTTCAAAACAAGCTTTAGAAATGAGAGAAAGACATTAAAAAAGCAATGTAACTCTGGTTCTACACTTTCTCTCACTTTTGCCTGCAGGCCCGGACCTTTTTTTCAGGATATCTGCGTACTTATACGCTCTGTATGTAAAGGGGAGGGTGCATACCCCTGTGAAAGTCAAAAGGCGCAATTTTTATCTTAAAAAACTCACTTTGGGTTAATTCTAGAGTTTTCTAG
>APFE031312067.1:169388-183994 GCA_000404065.3 Pinus taeda | reverse complement strand
GGTTATTCAAGTGCTATTTAATCGTTTGCCTTGTTTGTGTTTGCAGGTTTGTGACAAAGGAACTTACTTGGATCAAAGAAGTGAAGGCATCTCCAAACTTGCGTTGGACATGAGGTAGGCCTTAAACAAATTTGTTTGCCATTATTTATAAAACGCATTTAGAGAAATATAGTGTCTGGTTGGTTTGTTTGTCATTAGGTCTTCATTAGATTCTAGGAAGGTCTATCTTGTCCGCAAGATCGACTCATTCCGCGTAACAAAATGGCGACTCCACTGGGGACTTGATTGTTTTCCTTGTTTTTACTTTGACCTGAGAAACTTGTGTTTCAGTTTCAGTTTTTGGCTTGTTGTGTGTGGAATTGGGTAGACTTAGTAGATCTTGGATTATTTTTTGTTTTTCATACTTTTGGGAGAGGACCGCACCCTGTACTTGTAACACAGTGCGGACATACCCGCACTTTTGCTTTACACACAGAGCGGTACTGCATCTTGGTAAACTGGGAGCCTGCGGACCCTGTCAAAATTTTGAAAAACTTAAGATTTTCTCTTTCAGTCAGTTTAGTATCTGTTAAGATGTTTTTAGCCTCTGCCCAGATCTGCACGTGACTTGTCAGGAACTTTTTCTTAGGTTGATTCCATTGGCATTCCTGTTTAAGATTTTATCAATTGGGTGTTTTAAGTCTCTTTTTTGAGAAATTATTAATTTGATTTCCTTTGGTCATTACTTGGAGGTTTGTCTCATTCTTTTCACAATTTTGCATCTTTTTGCTTTTGTTTTTGCAAAAAAATTTCCCCCTCATTGGTGTTTAAAATTGAAGGGGAATGTTATTATGATGACCATGAAATCAAATGCAAAATTTTTAAAAGTAAAACAAAGATGATATAGAGAAGGTCAAGAAAGCTAGGGTTTTGCTGCAGTGACTTTATTGCTAAAGCATGCTCCTACCTCCCTCTATTAACTAATCCCCCTGCAGCAGTTTCCCCTAATAATCACCCTAGCTCCACTGTAATCATATCCATTTGTCCCCACTATTCCTATGGCTCAAAGCATCCAAAACATACCCCATCAACACCATACTCAAACACTCCCCAAATTCCTGATAAATTTCTCCTTTTAAACCCTTATCCCTATTTCATCTTTCCCCTCCTAATACTCCCTATTTTATTGTCCCATTGGTGACAGATTCACAAAGCATCTATCAGTTCAGTGGTTTCAGAGGGCAACAAAGAAATTCAGGGTACAAATAGCAGAAATGACATCGGAGACTTCATCAGGTTATGAGGGGGAAACCCACAGTGATACAGCTTCAGGAGAACAGGCTCCCCGGAGACCTAGGAGTGGCAGACATGTCAGGGATGAACCAAACACCCTCACTGAGTTGCAGGCATGTCCTCTCGCTATGTCTTGTTTCCATCACTTAGCATGTTACGAATTTTGTCAGAGGGTGGAAAATGTTATAATTCATCATGAGTTGGCTTGCCTCTTCGCACTTCACCTACATGGAGGACAGTCTATCTTGGAAGGAGTCACTTTCACATTGACACCCGAAACCATATCAGTGGCAACATGCATACCGAATGTTGGAGAACAATGGCCCAAGAAGATGAAGGTGGAGAGGGAACTTTATGAGCCTTACATAAAGGCCAGTTGTCTAAGTTAGCTCACGAGAGTTTTCCCATTTAGATTTCTGAGAGATGATTATGTTCCGCTCATGAGATTGATCATGAAACCTTCAGTTGTGAGGGGAGGTTTTCTCGCCTTTATGCCTATCACATCAGGTTACTCATGCACTTCACCAGGGTGTGTATGATGAACCTCCCATTTTTCATTTGAGGAAACATAGAGAGGATGAGAAAGTTCATGTAGCACAAGACCCCTCGGCAGCAACTCAACAGTATATATCACTTTTCTCTCATCCAGATTTTGGTGGATCACCAGTTGGGATTGTAGGGCATTGCTTGGGAGGACTTCATATCTCGTGACTTCTTCAGTGCTCCACAGATAGTATCAGAGGCAAAACATGAGATAGGTGGTCCTTCTCATCAGCATGAGCGCCATGAGACCACTGTGGTGCCATTTTCCGTCACATATCAGAGAGGCTATCCGAAAGGCACCAAACTTTTGTTTGCAGCAGCAAAGCAAGTGTTACCTCCACCTGGGGTGGAAGGGGCTTCGCTTCCGGCATCGACTACATAGGTATTGGACAAGGGCAAGGAGCCTGTGCATGATGAGGGGCCATTAGGTGCACAGGAGACCTGTATCATCCTCATTCTGGATGAAGAGACAAAGGGAGAAAATGCCAAACTTAGGATGACCATTCAGGAGCAAGACATGGAGATCAAAAACTTGATGCTAAATTTCGAGAGGGCTAGATGGGTCATAAAGTATCTGGAGCAGAGGAACAAACAACTGGAAGACTAGCATGTGATCATGGAGTTGCAGAGCATCCGTGAGGATCGCATAACTGCCTAGCAGCGGAGGATTGAATTCACTTCATTGGAGCAACAAGTTATGGATGATCATGAGTCTGTTCTTGAGAGAGTCAACATGCACCTAGACAAAATGTTGAACAAGTTCAACAAAGACAACGCACTGCTGAGACACATGGCTCATCATTACAGGGCACGGAACTTAAGTTTGAGAACCCGATTGAGTTTGAAAGCAAAATTGAGGAAAGCCACAAAAAGGGAAAAAAGGGCAAAAGAGAAAGATAGGCTCAAGATCTTGGCTGAGGCCTCTTTGACTCAGCAAAGCACCCCATAGAGAACTTCCAGCCAAAATCTCAAAAAATTTGGGCAAATTTTGGTCACAGGGAAATTTTTTGGGCAAAAAACAGGGATTTTCTCCCTGTGTGCCACGCACCCTGCGCGGCGCTAAAATTCTAGCACTCTAATCGAGAAAAGGTTTGCATTTTTGGATTCAGCATCGAAAAATAAATCTACTGGTGTCCGGGGTAGAAATTTTGATAATTTTTGGGTCACCTAAAGGTCAGAAAACACCCAAAAATGGCCTTTCTACCACTTTTTGGACACACAGAAAGCAGTCTTGGGAGAATAAAGAATTGGAGGGGAAAATGAGCTTCAAATTCAGTAATTCTAGTGGGGTTAGAAATCAAACAGGTCAAGCTTTCCAACAAGCCCACTTGGGCACATTTTGGACACCTGGAAGTGCCCCAAAACAGGTCCCAAAGTAGAGCAATACACAGAGAAAAGTGCGCAACGCACAGAGGAAAAATTGCCAATTTGCTTCCGTTTCGCGAAATTTCGGTTCGCGACTTCTCCAAGTGGGCCCGCTCATCTACACTTCGGTTTTTTGGCACTAAAGGCGGCATTTAAAATGTTTTTTCTCCAGATTGGCTTCTATCCAAGTGGCGAAGGAAGGCAAACGGTCACCCCAAAGCCAAATGTCATATTTGCAGCGCTGCACCTGTAGCTGATGGTTGGCTCTCCATCTCCATTTCGAAATGATTTGAGTAACTTCCCAACCCCTGGGCGTTCTATCTCTTCCTCACACATTCTATATATTATATGCAAGTTATTTGCAAAGGGTTGGCTGGTAACTTTCTGGGAGACTATGGTAAAGAAACTTTGTTTCTGCATTGTATATTTTTACAGAGAATTAATGAAAGGCAGCGGCTCTGTTTCATGAGATTCCTGTGGTTGTGAGTATAGCAAGTGTTTCTCTTATGTTTCATATGTACCCTGTTATGTTTTGTATTCCATTTCGCCTTTATTTCTGGTGAAATTTTTCGAGTGAGATCAGGTAGAATTCAATTCTATTGCTCTACCTATGGGAAAATTTCATATACAGTGTTCATTCTTCTGTTTGAAAAGGATTCATGTCGCCCATGCCCTTTTCAACTTCCTAACAATTTCTCCCCATTTCTTTGTTATGTTCCATAGTTTCATTTTGTATCCATCTCTGGTGAGATTTTTCGAGTGAGATCAGGTAGAATTCAATTCTATTGCTCTACTGGTGGGAAAATTTCATATACAATGTTCGTTCTTTTGTTTGAAAAGGATTCATGCCGACCATGCCCTTTTCAACTTCTTAATCAATCTTTCCATCTCGACACATTTTAAAACTAAACTGCTATGCTTTCAGTCTACCTTGCCTCACAAAATAATATGTGCCATCATTTTAAGTTCTCTGTTCATTAAGGTCCAGTGGTCCCATAACCTCCCGGAAACACAGTCATTCACAAAAAACACTCCTTACATTCATTTCCACTTACTAGCCTAAGACAAATAGTTCATTGTAAGTCATCTCAGGCCATTTCATTTACCTATTCACTGAGTGTGACTCGGAGAGAGCCCTCTCCTGTTCTGGTAGGGCTAGCTACCAAACTGAGCGTGGTTTGTGGTTACCCTGAATTTTGCCTTCCTTCAGCCTGAGGCGGATTTAGTTGCTAACATAGTGGCGACCATACTGGGGAGACTAAGTTTGAAATCAAATCCCCTTGTTTCTTAATAATTTTAAGCTCCCGGATGATGAGCTTAGGATTAGAAAGGCTGAGCAAGTTGGTTGTGTCCTGTGATTTTTCTCAATAGCACGTTGGCTTCGAGATGATATACTAGAGCCAATCCAGACCCCGATCCTCCTCATATCTTTGAAAACCCCAATTTGATCCCCAGGCTCCTTTGGAAAGAGAGCACTATAACTCCCTTATTCAAATCCCATTCATGTCCCGACATTTTTGAGTATCTTGAAGAGCTTGTGTTTGACTATTGATTCGAGATATCACTGTTTGAATCTAAATCCGAAAAGGTTGTTGATTACACCGTTCCTGGTCCACAATTTCTTGTAGACCTTGAGACGAAAAGAGCTAACAGATTAATTGATAACTACATTGCCACACAGCCTCAAACTCCACGTACAAGCCCCTTGCAGACCGTTCATACTCCTCCAACACCCCCAAGGTCAAATCCACCAAAAATGATGGCTGCATGTTTTGTACCCCTTGTTCTGCCCCAAGTTCTAGATGATATGCCCGCTGATTACCAAAGAAAAATCCCATTCTTTGATGGCTCTCCTAGCGGCCTTACTATGCAGCAACACGTGGAGTGAATGATAGACTTCTGTGAACTTTATCATATCAATGTGGAGAACGTGTTAATGAGGCTCTTTGTACAAACATTTGTAGGTGAGGTGAAAAAATGGTTCAGAGGTTTACCGGCAGCAAGTATTGCCACCTTGGCAGACCTACATAGAACATTCGTGAACCGATGGGAAGTTAAAAAGAACCCCCTTCAAATTTTATCCGAGTACGAGCAAATCAAGAGAAACACTGGTGAGGCAGTCCAATATTATTGCGCGAGATTCAATACAATATACAATGAAATTCTAGATGATCTAAGGCCACCCGTGAGACTAGCCATGGTTAAATTCCCTGATGGTTTTGATGCTGATATGGCTTATCAATTGAAAGAAAGGGAACCATCCACAATGGAAGACATGCAGAGAATTGCGGTCAGTGTTGAGGTAAACTTGTTGTCCAATAGAGCTAGAGCGAAAGCAGAGAAGAATACCATTGCGAAAGAAGAACCTTCTGCAATAGATCTGCTTTTCAAAAAAGTAGAACAGATGTTTGAAACGATAAAACTTGACAAGCCAAAATCACAAGTGAGGAATCCTAACTTTCGTGGTCAGCAGCAGCCACAGTATAGGATAAGACAGGGAGATCAGCGAACTCAAGAGCAGACTGCACAACAGCCGGTACAAACACCTTTGCAGCAAAATTTTGTTCATGGACTAGAGTCAGACGAGGATGGGAATGTAATAGGCGAAGAAAACCATCTCTTTACCCTAGATGACTTGCCTACTTACATTACCGAAGAAGAAGAATGTGCAGTGAATTCAGCTGCACACCAAGACACTGATTTTATTCTAGCTAGTGACAATGTGTTGGAAGAAGAATCAAAAGAATATCAAAGGGGGTATAAGAATGATTTATCAGCTACACAAAGAAAAGGAAAGGAGGCGGTTGGTCCCGAGAGTAGCAAATCAAAACCTACAGAGCAATTACAGCAACCTGCCACCTCAAAGGAAGAACAAAGGAAGGAGATCTCAGTCAAGGAGGTAGAAAAAACTCCCACCTTTAGCCTAGAGAACGAGATTTCTAAGTTAAAGATATCCATCCCCCTGACTGAAGTGATGAAGAACAGCATTTATAAAGGATAGATTTCTAAAATGTTGAATTGGGATCCAATGTCCGACATGGTAAATGTAGAAGAGGATCAGCCTGAAATGATTTTTGGACCAGCATTAAATGGTGAGTCTCGTGACAATGAGGTGCCCCCTTTCTACATCAGTTTAGGTTGCATGATTTCATTTTACATAATGCCATGTTAGATTCCGGAGCGTCTCACAATCTCATGCCCAAGGCTATCATGGAAAAGCTTGGTCTGGATATCACTCGACAATATCATGATCTTTGTTCATTCGATTCCAGCAGAGTAAGATGTATAGGTCTCATCAAAGACTTGGTTGTGAGTTTGGATCAGCTTCCTATGAAAAATGTCCTGATGGATGTGGTGGTAGCAGATATTCCTCCAAGGTTTGGCATGCTTCTTTCCAGGTCTTGGGTGGAAAAATTGAAAGGGACACTACAGCTGGATTTCTCCTATGCAACAATCCCAGTGTTTGGACAAATGAGGAAGTTATATCGGGAACAAAAGATGAAATATATGATCACAAGCAAGGAGAAACCGATAAATCATCCCATTAACTGTGTACATACAGATTTAGAGTCTTTTGTTTTGTTTTCAGATATTTTAAATGAGATAGATAGTTAGATGGTAGAAGCAGATGACATTCCAGAGATAATAGAAAATTTTAGAGAGATTTTCAAAAAGGAAAGACAAGAAAATCAGCAAAAGATTGGGCAGTCAGCTGAAAACGATGGGCAGCAAATAGACAAAGCACAACAAACTGATTTTCAGCACTTACAAGAGGAGGAAGAAGGCTTATGGACCATGGAATTTGATGGAGCAGTAGGGAATGATGGAGCTGGTATTGGCATTTGGGTATGCAGTCTTTTCTCCGCCCCAAACAAAGTACCTAGCATCGTGAGAGTTTGCTCCTACAAGCTGGCCTTCGAATGTTCCAATAATGAGGCTGAATATGAAGCCCTGATTGTTGGCCTGAAAATTCTTAGAAAGTTGAATGCAAAGAGGATTTCAATATATGGCGACTCCGAGTTGGTAATAAAACAGGTCAGAGGTGAATATCAAGCAAAACATCTTAGGATGCGGGCCTATCGAAATGCAGTTTTGGACATCTTGAAGCTGTTTTTCAAATACACTTTGACATGTGTGCCAAGAATCCAAAATAGTATTGTTGATGCTCTTGCCAAGGCATCCCGCAGCTTGAAAATCCCCATGAACTCCAGCAATAAATTTTAAATCCATGTCAAGCATCGTCCAACCATTCTAGACAATCAACGACATTGGCAAGTATTTCAAGATGACGAGGAGATTAAAGATTTTTTGCTCAACAAAGGCAAGTTCGAAGAAACCTCAATCTATGAGGAAAATGATGAAGACAAAGGGAATGGTATAGATGAAGTACAGATCAATCAAATGGACGTAATGCATCTGAAGAATAACATCATTCCTAAAGTCTTCATACCCCTTGAAGAACTTTTTGATCAGGATGATGTTGCCCGCAAGCCAACTTTGTAGCCCACGGAGAAAGGCGTAGAAGAAGTCAACATTGGTACAACAGCAAATCCAAAATTAGTAAAATTGTCCAAGACACTACCGCCAAAACCAAGGACAAATATATTAATTTGATGGCTTCATTTGCAGATGTATTTGCTTGGGATTATTCAGATTTGAAGACCTATGATACAAATATCATTCAGCACACCATACCTATCAAGCCCAATCAAAAACCATTTAGACAAGAGTTGAGAAGGATCAATCCAAAGTTGTTTCCATCCATTGAAAAAGTGGTAAATAGGTTGTACAAGTCAGGTATCATTGTTCCCATCAGATTTTCAGATTGGATTTCTAATTTGGTACCCGAAAGAAAGAAGACCGGTGAGATCCACCTATGCATTGATTTCATAAATCTAAACAAGGTCTCATTGAAGGACAACTATCCGCTTCCCAAGATGGACCATGTACTTCAACGAGTAGTGGGGGCATCCCGTATGTCATTGCTGGATGGTTATTCTGGATATAATCAAGTTGTTGTCCATGAAGATGATAGAGACAAAACAGCGTTCACCACTCCATGGGGAACATTTCATTATGCCAAAATGCCATCCGGTTTGAAGAATGTAGGTGCCACATTTCAGCGTGCAATGGACTTGGCATTTGCAAATGAGAAGGATGTATTTTTGGTGGTGTACTTGGATGACTTGACAGTGTTTTCAAAATCTGACAAAGAACACATGCATCACCTAAAAATTGTCTTTCAAAAATGCAGGAAATATGGCTTATCGTTGAATCCAAAGAAGAGCTTGTTTGCCATGGAGGAAGGAAAATTACTTGGGCACGTCATTTCAAAAGATGGCATCTGCATAGATCCCGCACGTATCCGAGCAATTCAGCAAATCGATCTGCCTACAAACAAAAAGGAAATACAATCATTCAATGGTAAGATGAATTTTCTGCGTCGTTTTGTACCCAATCTTGCAGAACACCTAAAAGAAATGACCAACATGCTTAAAAAGGACAGCCAGGTGAAATGGACAGATGAGGCGGTAAAATCTTTCAACTTGATCAAATTGGCCCTTTCATTAGCTCCAGTTCTAGTAAGCCTGGACTATACTTAGGATTTCATAGTGTTTTCTTTTGCTTCGGAGCATACTATGGCAGCGGTATTATTGCAGAAGAGAGAGGGTCATGAAAGGCCCATTGCATTTTTCAGTAGAGCTATAAGAGACACAGCTCTAAAGTATAACATCATTGAGAAGCAAGCTCTAGCATTGGTGAAAGCGTTGAAGGATTTCCGGGTATACATTCTACACTCTCACATTCTAGCTTATGTTCCTAATACTGTTGTAAAAGATGTGTTGGTGCAGACTGATCCGAAGGGGAGAAGAGGAAAATGGATCGCAACCTTGCTAGAATACGATGCGGAAATAAAGCCTACAAAGCTAGTCAAAGGACAGGGGTTGGCGAAACTAATGGCTGAATCAAATTTGCATGCATTGGACATAAATCTGATCGTTGCCCTAACCGATGAAAATAAGGAAGGAACGTCAATTCAGGTATCCGAAATGTTTTTGTTGTCCCCATGGTATTTTGATATAATATATGTGCTGAAAAATCTATCACCACCATGTGGTATGACTAGAAACAAAGCGAGAACACTTAAATTGAAAGCTTCCAAGTTTTGTATTTTGAATTCTGCATTGTATTAGAAAGATCCCGGTGGCATTTTGTTAAACTGCCTAGTGGAAGAGGAGGCAAAGAAAGCCATGGAAGATTTCCACTGAGGAGAGTGTGGTGGTCATCCTTTTTGGAAATCAACAGCTAACAAAATTTTGAGAGCAGGGTATTACTGGCCTACTTTGTTTGCTGATGTGCATAAGATGGTAAAGCGTTGTCTTAAGTGTCAAATTTTCGAAGGAAAACAGAAATTATAGTCTTTGCCACTCAAGCCTATCGAAGTGAGCACTCCTTTTTCACAGTGGGGGTTGGATTTCATTGGGGAAATTCATCCCGCATCTTCCGGACAGCATAGATGGATCCTTACAGCCGCGGACTACTTCACAAAATGGATTGAGGCAGCACATACCAGACAAGCGACGGACATGGTAATCATTTCATTTCTCGAAAATAACATCTTGTCTCGCTTTGGTTGTCCCAACAAATTAATCACTGATAATGCAACAGCGTTTAAATCGAAAAGGATGGTGGAATTTTGTCATAAGTATCACATAATTTTGGGTCATTCAACCGCCTACCATCCGCAAGGCAATGGGTTGGCGGAATCTTCAAATAAATCTTTGGTCAACATCATCAAGAAACTGCTGGAAATAAATAAGAAGAGCTGGAACAAGAGGTTGGTTCATGCGCTTTGGGCAGATCGGATCACTCACAAAAAATCCATTGGTATGTCACCATTTGAGCTTGTTTATGGAGTTGAAACAGTATTTCCCGTTTCTCTTGCTGCCCCGATGATCAAACTCCTTCAAGAGGTTGGCAGTGAGGAAGATCCCATGCAGAGAAGGATAAATTAAATGATCCACTTACAGCAAACAAGAGAAGAAGTCTTCAAGAACACATCCAAATTGCAGGAGAAAATCAAGAAAAATTATGATAGAAAGGCAAAGATGGATAGATTTCAGGTGGGCATTGTAGTGCTGAAATGGGATGCAAGAAATAAGGAGAAAGGCAAGCACAGAAAGTTTGAAAATTTGTGGAAAGGTCCTTTCAAGATTGCAGCATACAGGGGTCAGAATGCATTCCTTCCAAAGGAAATAGACAGAGAAGATTGTCTTGTAGGGCCGATCAATGGTCAGCTGCTCAAACGGTATCACTGTTGATCTATGAACACTGCTTCCACTATCATTGTAAATACCATTTTTATTCAGTTTGGTTTCAGTTTTTGAGTTATTCCAATTGTCAAGTTTGAGTCAATTTCTTGGTCACTCCAGTTTTGTAAATAAGTCAGAGTCTTGTGGTGTTTATCAAAATGATGACTCCATAACCCAATGGACCAAGAGGCGCTGTCTAGCCCCTCCAGAGATCTGTTGTTCTTGGCACCTCCGAGGAGCTACCATCCCCCATTGGAGCCAATGTTAGAGTCGGCTTGGTCAAGTCCTCTGTCAGGGATCAAAACTCTTTATGCATTTCATGATTAGGTGTCCCGCTCCTCTCTTCCAGTTGCATTTCGCTAGGGACACGCCATGACCTAACGGAGAAAGGCATGCTACTCAGTTTCCCTCATGTCTGGCGAATTGTTGGTTCAGGTCTCAATCCATAATCAATTAAATTCATGATAGTCAGGGTCTGGTCCTATTTTAGGACAAAGCCATTTTGGTTTGGGTCTAGAAATTCATCAGTTTGGTCTTCAAAAAAAAAAACAAAACATGTCCAATAACCATCCATGCAGGCTAGAGGGAGATCTTATACACCTACAGTGCAGAAAGCTTCATCATCACCACAAGAGACATCAACTCTTTTTCAAAACTATGTTTTGAAGAAAAGTCAAACAAGGTCAACCATGACAAAATTTCCAAAAAATCGACAGTTGACATTTTCAGATGCAGTCAAGGATTTCAAAGCCAGATGCCCCGTCACACCGTCCCTGCAAAGATGTGTCGAAGATTTCATCATTTGCGCAAAAATTTCAAGGAAAAAGCTAAAATCAGTGTGTTTAAAGGTCAATGAAAAAGTGCAGAACATAAAAATTAGAAAAGGAGGTTTTTAAAGAGCAAAAAATCAAACCAATTTCTCTAAAGCCTATAAATACATATTGTGGCCCAAAGCAAACCCATTGTGTCATTGGAGACTTGGAAAGACATTGCAGAAGGTGGGAGAGTGAGATTGGTGAGAGTTTGAGTGAGTTGGGAGGTGACTTGGGAAGCGCGACGCATATACAGACAGTCCGTCGTTGAACAAATGCACAGGCGCGGCGCACTGGGAAGAGCGTGTGGTGCACACAGTCCAGCAGCTCGAAAACAAAGCAGAACCATTTCAAATCTTTTTGAAGCCCTTCAAATCAAGAGGTAGGCTTTATGACACCTCTTGTACATCAATTTCATCAACGATATGGTGTTTATATGATGTTTAAATGGTACCCAAAAACACAAGGTCGTCCATGGAAAGACCACCAAGAAAAACAATAAATGGAGTTCCAAAATTGTGATGATGCCACCAAGGTTCTGCTTCCCTTACCCTTGTCCCCTCACCCCTCATCATTCTCACCTCCCCTCCATCATGTTTCCTAAGAAAATCATCCTAAATCCACCACTAAAACCCCCTCCCCTATTTTTCAAAGCAATTTGGGCGACTTTTACAATGCGCGGCGCACACACAAGGTGGCGCGGCACACTCAGGGCACGCGGTGCACTGGGAGCCCGACCACAGTGCAAAATTTCCACTAGCGCGGCGCATACCAAGTGCGCGGCGCACTGGGCAAAGCGCGCGGTGCACAGACTTATAAGCCCAAAATAC
Organism: Pinus taeda; assembly: GCA_000404065.3. NCBI lineage: Eukaryota > Viridiplantae > Streptophyta > Pinopsida > Pinales > Pinaceae > Pinus > Pinus taeda. The sequence continues at coordinate 171,859 of APFE031312067.1, read as the reverse complement.
ACTATATTGCCCAAAAATTTTGTCAATTACCCTCAAGGTTGGAGAGGTAGCCCCCCTACTTTCATCATTGGTGTTTAAAATTGAAGGGGAATGTTATTATGATGACCATGAAATCAAATGAAAAATTTTTAAAAGTAAAACAAAGATGATATAGAGAAGGTCAAGAAAGCTAGGGTTTTTCTACAGTGACTTTATTGCTAAAGCATGCTCCTACCTCCCTCTATTAGCTAATCCCCCTGCAACAGTTTCCCCTAATAATCACCCTAGCTCCACTGTAATCATATCCATTTGTCCCAACTATTCCTATGGCTCAAAGCATCCAAACCATACCCCATCAACACCATACTCAAACACTCCCCAAATCCCTGATAAATTTCTCCTTTTAAACCCTTATCCCTATTTCATCTTTCCCCTCCTGATACTCTCTATTTTATTGTCCCCTTGGTGACAGATTCGCAGAGCATCTATCAGTTAAGTGGTTTCAGAGGGCAGCAAATAAATTTAGGGTACAAACAGCAGCAATGGCATCGGAGACTTCATCAGGTTATGAGGGGGAAACCCACAGTGATACAGCTTCAGGAGAATAGGCTCCCCGGAGACCTATGAGTGGCAAACATGTCAGGGATGAACCAAACACCCTCACTACGTTGTAGGCATGTCCTCTCGCTATGTCTTGTTTCCAGCACTTAGCATGTTACGAATTTTGTCAGAAGGTGGCAAATGTTAGAATTCATCATGAGTTGGCTCGCCTCTTCTCACTTCACCTACATGGAGGACAGTCTATCTTGGAAGGAGTCACTTTCACATTGACACTCGAAACCATATCAGTGGCAACAGGCATACCGAATGTTGGAGAACAGTGGCACAAGAAGATGAAGGTGGAGAGGGAACTTTATGAGCCTTACATAAAGGCCAGTTGTCCGAGTCAGCTCACGAGAATTTTCCCATTCAGATTTCTGAGAGATGATTATGTTCCACTCATGAGATTGATCATGAAATACTTCAGTTGTGAGGGGAGGTTTTCTCACCTTTATGCCTATCACATCAGGTTACTCATGCACTTCACTAGGGTGCGTATGATGAACCTCCCATTTTTCATTTGCGGAAACATAGAGAGGATGAGAAAGTTCATGCAGCACAAGACCCCTCGGCAGCAGCTCAACAGTGTATATGACTTTTCTCTCATCCAAATTTTAGTGGATCATCAGTTGGGATTGCAGGGCATTGCTTGGGAGGACTTCATCTCCCATGACTTCTTCAGCGCTCTACAGGTAGTATCAGAGGAAAAACATGAGATAGGTGATCCTTCTCATCAGCATGAGCGCCATGAGACCACTGTGGTGCCATTTTCCATCACATATCAGAGAGGTTATCCGAAAGGCACCATGCCTTTGTTTGCAGCAGCAAAGCGAGTGTTATCTCCACCCGGGGTGGAAGGGGCCTCGCTTCCGGCATCGACTACACAGGTATTAGACAAGGGCAAGGAGCCCGTGCATGATGAGGGGTCATCAGGTACACAGGAGACATGTGTCATCCTCATTCCGGATGAAGAGACAGAGGCAGAAAATGCCAAACTTAGGATGACCATTCAGGAGCAAGACACGGAGATCAAAGACTTGATGCTAAATTTCGAGAGGGTTAGATGGGTCATCAAGTATCTGGAGCAGAGGAACAAACAATTGGAAGACCAGCATGTGATCATGGAGCTGCAGAACATCCGTGAGGATCGCCTAACTGCCCAGCAGTGGAGGATTGAATTCACTTCATTGGAGCAACAGGTTATGGATGATTGTGAGTCTGTTCTTGAGAGAGTCAACATGCACCTAGACAAATTGTTGAACAAGGCCGACAAATACAACACACTGCTGAGACACATGGCTCATCATTACAGGGCACAGAACTTGAGTTTGAGAGCCCAAATAAGGAGTTTGAAAGCAAAACTGAGGAAAGCCACTGTTACACAAAAATATTGTCACCTTGATTATTTACAGTCGGTATGGGTCTATCACCACCTATGCCAGCTTCCTAAGCAAGTCTCAGACCTCATCTCTTCAAAACAAGCTTTAGAAATGAGAGAAAGACATCAAAAAGCAATGTAACTCTGGTTCCGCATTTTCTCTCACTTTTGCCTGCAGGCCCGCACCTTTTGTTTAGGATATCTGCGTACTTATACGCTCTATATGTAAAGGGGAGGGTGCGTACCCCTATGAAAGTCAAAAGGCGCGATTTTTATCTTAAAAAACTCACTTTGGGTTAGTTCTAGAGTTTTCTAGAAGGATTTTTTACGTGGATTGTTCACTCCAAGTGGTTCATGAATCCCATAAGAGGAGGAACTAATCCCTTTTTAAGAGGAGCTATCCCTTTGAAGGAGGATTCTATCCATTTGAAGGAGGACCTGGTAACTGATCTCCATTGCACTATAAATTGAGGCATTGGGTCAGTGGCTAGGGAGGTTAGAAGCTGAACTTTTG
>APFE031312067.1:103142-120387 GCA_000404065.3 Pinus taeda | reverse complement strand
TCAACAGAGATGATGGGTGGAAGGTTAGTAGAAATTGGATCCCTGCGTTGTCGTCTTAAGTTTTCTTCCTCCCCTCGGTTCTTCCAGGTTCTGTGTGAGTCTGGTTTTTGCATATCGTTGGCAGCGGTGTTCTTCGTAGGATTATCCTCCTCTGGTGCAGTATCCTTTTTTGGTATGTAGAATCGATGAAAATTAAGCTAAAAATTTTTCAGAAATTATTATAAACATTATTAAAACAATTGGCAATGCAGTTAACAGTCTTTTATAGCTTTTATAGTAATAGGAAATATATCCCTCATCTTGATAAGTTTAGATTCATAAGCTTTCAGTTCCCTTAATTCTCATTTTCCCTCATTTATTATTATTTTAAGTATTAATATAACCATAGTATTGGTATTTAGGTTTTTAGAAACTAATTTTAATACATTATTTAATTAATATTTATTTTTAACATTATATATATTATTATTTTTTATATTATAACATTAAAAATTAATTTATATATATATCAATTAATATAATACACATACCCTCGTATTTTTATATATATATTAATATAAATTAATTAACTAATTATTAATAGGACTTATTATATACGCATATAATCTCAATAATTAACGTATAGATAATGCATTATTAGTTAAATAAATTATTAATTAATTTTTAATTAACCCATCTTAACCGTCTTATATAAAATCAATTATAAATTTATTATAAATAAGATTAATAAGAATTACAAGAATAACAAATATGGCATTATAATTTAGTATATATTAATAAATTATATTAATATAATTTATAATTTATTTTTTATATAATATATAAATTAGATAAATAATTTATAATATAATGTTATTAATATTATTTATTTAATTTAATAATAATATATTTTTTTTTAAATAATTAATAAATGTATTATATATAATATAATATGTATTGTTTTTTATTGGGGTAATTAAATAAATAAATTTAATAACATTTTAATATTAAATTTATTTAGAGAAAGTTTGACTAAGGTCCTTGAATGATAAAGTAGCTGTTGGAGTTTTTTAGCCGTTCGAGTCTCTGCTTGGACTATTTAAACGCTGAGCTAGATCTGCATTTTCAACTTGTCCTGATGATGAACCACATGGGTTGGTTCGAAACGCGTTGGCAGAAATCTTTCTTATGTGATTTACGCTGAAGCTCTCCTTATAAAAAAAGAGTCACATAAATCTGCTAGGATTTTGTAGTATGAGTTGTTATTGATGTCTAATCATTTCTATTATGTTTGTTGTTGTCTGTCGATGATGTCTCTCTCATGATAATTTGTGTTTAACAATTTTGGTTGGGTTGAATTGTTTATGAAATGACATGTTGACTAAGGATGATGCTACAGTATGGTGATCAATGTATGGTTCAGTGATATGTGGTGACTTCAGTATGTGATTCATTGATTTATTTAGTGTGACAATAATTTAGACTCAGTTGTTCATTATTTTGAGATTTGTACGCAGGTCCTCTTAAGGTGAAGCACATACATATGTGGGTATGACTCAGAACAATAGCGTATATATTTTGACATATGATTGATTAAGGTTTGTTGTAGTAGCAGTTGGTTTGTGTGATAAGTAACAATGTTTGGCTTATTGATGAGTAGTTATGCATTGATATGATCTATTGTGGTTTATTTTGATATAATTTTCTTGATTGATTAAGATTCAGAGATTGCTTTGATGATTCAGTTGGTTCAATTATTGAGGGACTTGATACAATGATTGGTTTCAAAATTATTATTTGGTATTGGGCTTAAATGATGGTAATGGGTCTAGTATGAAAATATGATGAAAAGTGGCCTACAGGTTTGATGTTGTGAGTCAGGTGGATCCAGTGTGAAGTATTATGAAATGTGTTCCACAAAGGTACTGAGGGTTGGAGCCTTTAGTGAGGAAGTCAAAGTTTCCTTCCAGTGGTAGTTGGTGAATCTAATTAGGCGGTTGGAGCTCCCTTGTTGTGGGTGCCAGTGAATGAGATCAGGGGATTGGTGCTCCCTTCTAGTGGGTGTTGGAGAAAAAGTGAAGGTTGTAGCCTTCAATATGTGGATGTTTGTGTTCTGGTATGAGTCTGCGCCAGTAAAAGATTGTAAGATATTTTTCTTCATAATAAAAGATGAAGACAAAGACGACGGTGGTAGTGGTTTTCTCCCACATTGGGTTTCCACCAAAAAATCATGGTGTCCTCATGTGTTTATTATGTGTGATGGTTTATTCTGTTCTTACTACTCAATTCAATGATAATGAAGTAATGACTTATTGATTAAAGAAGAACAAATGATGAAATATATGACAAGTCAGCTAACTAGATATACATTGTTTTCCTCATCATAGTTATGTACATGCACTAGCTTACTTAATGACAATAGCGTACATAACTATGAATAAGAATTGAAAGGTTTAAGTGAGTTTTAAAATATTGGTTCACTCCCCTCCCTCTTAGTATTTTTCCCAACAATTGGAATCAGAGCAGGTCACTTCAGTTGAAGCTTAACTGCTTGGAGTGGATCAAGGATGAAGGGAAAGAAGAAGATAGCTCAAAGGAAGGAGTCAGAAAAATGTGGTAGTGACAATGATATATCAGATGTAGTGACGGTTATAAATGTCAACAAATATTCATCTTTGGGAGCACCCCACTTTCTATTGATCAAGAATGAAGAAGACGATAACAAAAAACTATTAGGTATGGTTTTTTGTTCTAATTGTGGTCCATTTCCTTGTCTATGTAATAATTATGATAGTGAAGATGATAGTGAATCAACTAAACTTGCACTCATGGGTAAAAGTGAAAGTAAGCATTCTAAAGAGAAAACAGAATAAAAAATGATGACACTAAAAGTAGAAGAACAAGGCAAGTAAGAAACAATGGAAAATGAAAGCGTGCCTATGCTAAGCAATGATAATTATCAACAATGTAAAGAAAATATGAATTCTAAACTAATGAACCTTGATGATTGGTATTTAGTATGCAATGGTTTCTCCAAAATTCCTCCATTAGATGAAGAAGTGAAAAATAATAGTAAGGCATTAAGTGATTCATTAATAGCATACCCAATTCAACATTAAATAGGGTTATGCATTATGCAATTGTAAAGGCAATATGGGATAAGCTACATGCAATTCATGAAGGAAGAGCAAAGGAAAATTTTTCATCAAAAGAACCAACAGTTAACCTTATTTCTAAAGAAAATAATGATGCATCAAAAGATGAGTATGTCACTGATTCAGAAGAAGACAAAATAGAGGAAGTTTTTAACCTTAGAAGAAAGCTTGATCTTGCTTTGAAAAATATTATTAATATTAAAGATGATTTGCAGGCATATGATAAAAGAGATCATATTAAATCAGTAAATGTTGCGGTAGAATATAAAGTATATTGTGAAGGCCTTGAAGCAAAGATTGTATCTCTAAAAACAAATCTTGAAAAGTCAAACAAGTGAAATGAAGAACTACTCGAAGCATTTGAAGAACAAGAGAATAGGTTGAAGGAAGAAATTATCAACATAAAGGAGAAACTGGAAGAAGGAAGAAATGTTGAAGAAGGAATGAGAAAGAAGTATCTTGAAAAGGAAAAGCAATACCAAAGAATGGAGTTTGAGGTAAAAATTATAAAAGGTAAATTAGAAGAAAACGATAAACACTTGAGATTTCAAGATAATACTAAGATTTTGGATAAAATTCTTGGTAGTCAAATGTCTCCCACCATTAAATCCGGTCTTGGTTTTCATGAAACTGTAAAAGGATAATCTAGTTCATAGGCTTGTACAGGGATCTTAAAAGATAACATTATGAAATATGAAATTCTTTTCAAAGAGATTAGAAGTCAACTAGATCAACATCCAAAGAAGTTGAATTCTCAAAAGAAATAATTTTCTCCCAATAATAGAGACGTTAATCAATTCTCTCCTCTGATCAATAATGTTGAATGTTTTATATGTCATAATTATGGACATGTTGCAACCAAATGCAGAAGTAGATTATTTCGATCTTAAGCAAATAAATGCTTCATGGAACGATCATCAGCTTCCAAGTACTCAGGTTTATTTAAGGGATATTGTTTTGTTTGCAACATATTTGGTCACAAAGCTATTGATTGCAATAGAAAGGATATGAAACATAAATATTATGGTTCCTCCGCTCATATAAGATGTTATGCTTGTAAAAATTTTGGGCATGTACCAAAAGAATGCAGGAACAAATCTATGGATCGCCTTAGACAACATGGGAAGTAATCAAATAAGAAAATTTATGTCAAAAGGCTTCAAAAGATGGATCCACCAACATTTCTCATAATAAGCAGAAGAAGAATAACACATAAGGTGTGGTCTTGCTCTTTGCTCGTTTGAAGAAGAAGATGAATGGTACATAGACAACAAATGCTCTCATCACATGGTTGGAGATAAGAGTAATATGGAATCTCTCAAGAAAAACCAATATGGTAAGGTTATTCTTGGAAATAATGCTCCCGCAAAAGTTCTGTGAAAAGGTAGAGCAAGAATTAATAAGCATAGAGGAGCAGACGATACTTTATTAGTTCAAGGGCTAAAGAAGAATATTCTATGTGTAGTTCAAATGGAAGATAAAGGAAATATAGTTGTGTTTACACCAACCATGCAATGTTATGGATGAAGAAAATGGAAAAGTCATAGCAAGAGGATACAAAATTCCAGAAAAATTATATGTATTTAAAGAACTGAATTCTCATATAAATGAGGAGCATTCAGACTCAAAAGTAAAAGAAGATTATCTCTACTGCAGTACATTATTACTAAAATAATATTTCTCACAGTGACTACAGAAGTGATGAAAGGTACATTACCTCATGAAGAATGGGAGATGATTGTCAGGTCCTTATAATCAATGATGTATAATCTCAAGGGGAACTATACATATGTATATCTTGATGATGATTCCCATGTTGATTTGATATTCATGTTACTTATATCACTGATAGTGCATCTGATGTAATAACAATGAAACATGAACATGCAGTACAGGCTCAGGGGGAGTTGTGGCTATGAAAGTTCAACACTTTATTTTCTATACGTGGATCTCATGAAGGACAATATATATGCAAGTTTTGGTCTTGACAATCGCGTATATGTATCTGAGATGAAGAAACTATGGGATAGACTCAGGGAGATGTATTCTTACATTGGTTGGTTACAGTCTGTTGATGCTCAAATACTACTTAGAAGTAGTGTTGTCTTAAGATGATTTATGATATGACATTGCTACGTTGGTTTTTTTGATGGCTTTAGTGATTGATGAAGATGGACATGATCAGACCTGACAGTGAATAGTTGGCACAAGCAGAGGGGGAGAATTTGCTATGCCTCTATTAATGCATTGTTGGCATTATGATTTCTTGATAATTCCTTGTTGCATGATAATTTTCATGATAAGTATACATATCATTGATTATGTGTAGTTGTTGCTACTGAAGACACATATGATGTTGTTATTTTGTCATTAGTGATGATAAAGTCTTGGATAAAGTTTTACTTAGTGGAGTTAATTCTACATGAAGAGGATATGCATGCCATGGTCCTTATTTACATTAGTTGATATATGTTGTTGTCATTATGACTTCAATGATGCATAAGTTTCATATGGTGCAGTTATGGATGATGCCTATAGTGTTGTTCTTGGTTCTCACTTATGTTACATGGTGACGATACATGTACATGATATGCTACACATGGTATGTTGCTTGAGGATTGTGGTTCTTCCTATATAAAGCATGTTGATATTGATGAGAACAAGGAGATGGGATACTAACAGAGCTTGAATGTACAATCTCAGGCTATGATTGGCTGATGATGATGAATTCTTTCATATTGCTATGTCATAGGCTATCAAGCATGGATGGTTACTTGAGTTTCATATTGGTGAAGTTGTTTATGATGTGATAATTCTTCTTGCATGAAGATAATGGGCCAAGAGAATGATATTGAATTATAACTCTTCATACATGAAGAAACGGTAGGGTACATGAAGATAAGAGGATGGTTATTGATATACTAGTGCTACAACTGTTGCGTGATGCTTGGAGACATTGCATATTTAGTCACATATTGATGCTTTAAAGACTTGGTCACAAGTTGATGATATTGATGCTAAATTGTCTTATCTTGCATATTGATGATGAGGGTGTGCATGTTGTTGTTCATATTGCTACTATCTATGTTTCAAGATCCTATGATGACTATTATGGTATTGCTACCACATGGTTGAGGTCATTCTCTTTAGTTCTGATCATAAATGTCATATATGTCTCTTAATGCAAAGCTCATTTAAAGACCTATGATGTAATACTTGTAATATTCAATCATGTTTGGACTATTCAGTCATGTGTGTAATCCCATTTTGGGCATTTGATGTAATGTTGAGTCAAATATGTAACCCCACTGTGTTGTCTTATAGATGTAAGCATGAGTCCTTGGTGATAGGAAAGGTCGTATTTGGCTGATTCATAGAGTCATGTACTTCAATGAAAATCTTCCAGAAGATTTAGCATATGCTTAGGGGGAGTATGGTCAGTGTTCATATTCAATAGATCAAACCTATAGTTATCCTCTCTACAAAGGGAGAAAAAAGTCTTCATTCAGCATTGGTCAGCCCTTTGCCCTTGATGTCAAAGGGGAGAATAGACTGGTGTTTTGGTATTTCTAAAGATGTTTTTACAAGTATTTAAAAGTGATGCTAATCAAACACTAAAGTGGTTGCCATCAAGTCCAAAGGGGCGTATTGTTGGCATTATGACTAATGCGTTGTCCTTGATGGCAACCTACTTGATAAATATGTCAACATGATGATTATGCAGTGTGATAGATAGAATGGACAAAGGTTGTCCTTGAAGGTAACCTACTTGATAAAGATGTCAACATTATGGTTATGCAGATACTATAGGTGAAATGGACAAAGGAATATCAGTATAGAGACATAAAGATGATAAATGTAAAGTTTAGGAAAGTATACATGGGTCCCGTGAAGAAACATTGCGTACATATGCATGTATGATGAAGAGAAGTCATGTACAATTTCCGCACTATGGTATTATAAATACTAGAGGTCTTTACAATGGTATTAACCCATACTAATGAGCATGACAATGAATATTTGATCCCGTCAAAGAATACCATCAACATTGCTAAGGGATTGGCCTAAGGTATTGGCTAAGGCCTAATATATATAAGGAGATGGAGATCAAAGTGTTAGGGGGAAAGTTATGTGCCATAGATGAATGATTTGATCTGAAACATGTGTGCACCAAAGAGCATGAAGGAGGTTCGGATTTGATAGATATGAAAGCATTGTAGTGACTAATAAACATGCTTGCTTTGTCTTTTATGATTATGTCTAACAATGATAGTTATGTGATGATAATGATATTATGACATGAACATGTGATAGTAAGGGCTTCAAAGTATGTTTTATGGTTGCATTGAAGAAATGATTTAGTGCTTTCAGATCTGTACATGGGTATGCCATTGAGAAGTCGCGTACATACTCAAATTTGCTTCTAGGGACTCACTTATATATTCTACAGTATGGACAGATCTGTATATAGGTGTGGTGAACAAGAAGCACGTACATATGAAAAAGTGCTTTATAAGAGTCACGTACATCTGCTAGGGTTTTTCAGTATGATTTTTTTTTATTGATATTTGATCAGTTTTGTTATGTTTGTTGTTGTCTATCAATGATGTTTCTCTCATGATAATCTATGTTTGACAATCTTGGTTGGGTTGTATTTTTTATGAAATGATATGTTTCTCTAGGGATGATGCTACTTTGTCGTGATCTGTATTTGTTTCAGTGATCTATGGTGAGTTTTGTATGTGATTGAGTGATTAATTTAGTGTGACAGTGATTTAGACTCTGTTGTTCAGTATTTTTAGATCTATACACAGATCCTCTTAGGGTGAAGTGAATACATATGCGGGTATGACTTCGAATAGCAGCATATATATTCTGACATATGATTGATTAGGGTTTGTTGTAGCAACAATTGGTTTCTATGATAAGTAACCATTTTTTGCTTATTGGTGAGTAGTTGTGCATTGATATGATCTATCCTGGTTTAGTTTAATCTAGTTGTATTGATTGAGTAAGATTCATTGGTTTCTTTGATGATTCAATTGGTTCAATGATTGAGTGACTTGATACAGTGATTAGTTTCAGAACTATTATTTGGTATTAGGCTTAAATGATGGTAGTGGGCCTAGTCTGAAAATATGATGAAAAGTGGCCTACAGGTCTGATGTTATGAGTCAAGTGGATCCAGTATGAAATAAATGGGTTCCACAGAAGTGTTGAGGGTTGGAGCCTTTAGGGAGAAAGTCAAAGCTTCCTTCAAATGGTAGTTGGTGAATCTGATCAGGGGGTTGGATCTCCCTTCTAGTGGGTGCCGATAAACAAGATCTGGGAGTTGGTGCTCCCTTCTAGTGGTTGTTGGAGAACGAGTGAAGGTTGTATCCTTCTATAGGCGGGAGCCTGCATATTGGTTTGAGTCTGCACCAGTACAAGATTGTAAGATGTTTTCATTTATAATAAAAGATGAAGACAAAGATGATGGCAGCGCTGGTTTTCTCCCACACTGGGTTTCCACCTAAAAATCTTGGTGTCCTCATATGTTGATGTGTTGCTTATGTGTGATGGTTTATTCCGTTCTTACTGCTCAATTAAAGGCTAATGAAGTAATGACTTACTGATTAAAGAAGAACAAATGATGATATATGAAAAGTTAACTAACTAGATATATGTTGTTTTCCCTCATCATAGTCATGTACATATGCTAGTTTACTTAATGACAGAAGCATACAAAAATCTGAATAAGAAATTGAAAGGTTTAAGTGATTTTTAAAATATTGATTCACCCCCTCCCTCTCACTCGGTCAATTTGAGTGTCATATTTGTATGCCTATCTTTGATCATTATTCTGATGACAATGACATTGATTATTGTTATTTCAAGTTCAATTTGATTTAAATACAGCTGCTGCTCTTCCTCCCAAGTCTTTTAATATTTCTTCACCTCTAAGACACTATTCATTGTACCTGGATATGTTTGATAAATCCGTCACACTAGCAACCCCCTTAAATCCTTTCGATATTTACCTGAATGATCATGGTTGCAATCAGATATAAGATGATGTGATGTGACAATTAGAGGATGAAAAGTTTGAATATATTATTCATGATATATCTAATTGTAAATATTTCATAAGTCAGGAGGAGGATGTTCCAACCCTTAATTATCAAGGGATTTTTCCAATTGATGTATTTAAGTTTGCTATCCATCAAGCATTTGATGTGCTTAATCCTAATTCTAGTTAAACCAGTTCCATTGACAATGTTTTCATTGATACATCTGATGATAATGGTGCATGCCTACCTGCTGATTTTTCTAATCCACCCAAATTTAATCATCCACCATGAGGAAGTTCAGAGACATGTCAGGAATTTGAGGCACTTCAACTCTTTTTGATGGTTATTTCAAGTTCTCACCACCCTATTAAGATCTTCGAACTAAGGTGGATCCAAATTTTCACGCATAATTGTTTCCTTAATATTCATCCACTAGTTGTGAATTCATTCTTAAAGTACTCTTAGCATTCTCAAGATGATCTCCAAGATATAATTTCTGATTAGATGAAAGGTTCTTGTTTGGATAATTTCTCTTCATATAAACCTCTTGAGCTAGATCGATAGTTAGAGAGCAACTCCTCCACGGATCCTTATGTTTTAAAGGCCTGTCATTTTAATGATCGAGATAAAGGTCATTTTGGGTTGAATGATTATTCTCCATTAAATTCTTCTAAATATGATCATCTTATCATCGCTTTTATGCATCTCATGAAGCCTCATCTCTATGGCACATGTTGTAACACCCTCCTCCCACATCTACCCAAGTGACCGGCCAATCAAAGAATACATGCGACGAGAGGCTACTATGATATGATTCGACCTTCGAAGTCACGTTAAGGAAGTGGAGCCAAAAGAAACACACCATGCAGACCTTCAACATCAGCATTAGGACTCTCGAGAACCATCCCAACCTTTCTTCCAACTAGCCCCTAGGTCCCACTGATATTTGTGACCATTTAACCCCTAAATGTTCCCATGCTATAGGCATGTCAACGTCTAGGAGGCTCTGGACGCTCTCATGACAAGGCATGCCAGTGTCCAGGGACTATTTTTCTCAGTGTTGTGCCAGTGTCCCAGGATTTGAGCCACTTTTTTCAAGCCCAGAGGCTAGGTCACTACCCATAATTGAATGACACCTTCAGAACAGTAAGATAATAGGGAAATGACAATATAAATGTAATTACTTAAATAAGACCTTGAATGGACCCCTACTAGCCATGACAGACATTTCGTCAAACATATCACAAATATGTAATCTACAGGTGTAAATAACATATTTGAGCATAAGGGTCTCATACTTAGCTGAGAATCTCTAAGGGGCATTGATGCCTCAACACATTAGTTTCCATTTCATCCATTAGGTCATAGATACATTGTTCATTCATTTACAAGTAAAAACATGATGATAGCCATACATAACTACTATCATAAAACATATACATAACCATCATAATATCAATAGAAATACCAAGGATATCACAACCATATAACCTGCATATAAACCATTATAATACTCATAGAAATACAAGGAGAAATAACCTCATATTGATGATGCAAAATCCAAACTTGGGATGGGACTTCCACATTCCACCTGACCATAGAATGGTTAAGCCAAATATCTCTTCATCCATTCATATTTGTGCCATATTCCAAGCAGTAATGTGGGATATGATAGAACACATCAATCCATAACCATCCAGGGCTTCCAGAGGCCAACCACCTCAACCCATCAAATAGTGATTCCACCTCGTAGTGGGACATCACAAGACCATTATCAAATTGGTCTCTATCTAAGCCTTCCAAGGCTTTAGAGCATTTGTTCCAACCAAGGCTCTAGAACTAGTAACTCAACACACAACTTATAATGGGCTCCAGATCGTTTGTCCAACCAAGGCTCTAGGACTAGTAACTCAACCTAAGATGATACAGGGCTCCAGAGAGTTTGTCCAACCAAGGCGCCAAGAACTAGTAACTCAACCCAGGCTAAGGAAACATGAGAACAAACCCAAAACGAAATAAGGAAATGCATCAACAATCACCATAGCTATCCAAAGAAATAGAAAGGCTAGGAAAATCCATTTTCAATCTCGTCCATCCTCCATGCCAATGATAGATCATGACCAACAAACCACATGCATATGCCATGCATGTCAAAACTAGTGTGGAAGACATATATGCAACTCAGTACTAGCAATAAAAACCCGTTGTAGTTGTTGAACCCAATGCGCTCTTTGACTTTCTTGATCTTCCTTTGCCTTCTTGATCATAAAATCCAAGTATGTCGCCGTCTCCAAGAGTGCTCCAAGAAAATCTAAGTATCGAAGAATGAGAGAGAGAGAAAGAATAATGAGAGATCTCCAAAATTGAATTGACAAAATTCTGTGTACCAATCCTCATAAGCCTTTTTAGGAATGAGGCCTATATTTTCTTCATTTTCCTCCTCACATGCAACTTGTGACCTTTCACCTCCATTTTATCCTAGTTTCCATTATTTTCGTAAATAAATGTGCAAAAAATGCAATTTTTCCTTTGCAAAACCTTAACCATGTCATTTTCCAATTTCTTTAGCCAACAAACCAATGAACACCCACACTAGGATGTCTTGCCCAACATTCAACTTGAAACAAGTGTCCCATCAACAATGGTTATTATTTTGCCTTTAGTAACTCTTATTACATGGAAATTTTCACCAGGGCCGTTACAGAACCCTCCCCCTTGGGGGAACATCGTCCTTGTTTTTCAACAACACCTATAACCACAAGACTGATGTAAGCAAAATATATTGTTGATGGAGGTTTATAACTTAGCTCGATGTAGTATTTACAATGATCAACCTGCTGAGAAGTAAACCAACATGAACACATAACAAACATAACATCATAATGACATGACACCTATACCTCTTATTGGATCTTTATAACATAGGTCATAGCAGTATTTACATCCATATACATATGTACATATACCAAACATCACCAAAACATGTACGAAAACATATACCAAGACATATACCAAAACACTATACCAAAATTGCTTTGCCACCACCAACAACAAGGAAGGATACATAACCCACATCTGATCTGCCATCTCCCATGTAGCTTCATTGGGCCCAAAGTGCTTCCATTGCACCTTAACCTACTTGATTTCTTGATTCCAAAGCATGAGCACCTTTTTCTACATTATACATTGAGGCTCCGACAGGAATACTCCATCTGGTTCCACCTGTATTATAGACCAGTCAATCACATGATCAACATATTTAACATACCTCTTAAGCAATGACACATGGAAAACATCATGGAATTTCACTTTTGGAGGCAATGCAAGTCGATATGCTATTGGCCCAATCCTCTCAATGAAACTAAAGGGTCCACAAAACCATGGTGCCAGCTTCGCACATGATCCAATCCACAAGAAGCTCTTCTTTGGTTTGATGCACAAGTAAACCTGCTCCCCAACCTAGAACTCCTTGAACGACCTGTTCTGATATACATAACTCTTATGCCTATCCGGTGTTTCCTTTAGATTCTTAATTATAACCTGTATCTCCTGTTCCATGTTCGCCAACATGTCTGGTCCAATCAACACCCTATTAACTGGATCACTCCAACTGATGGGAGTATTGCACCTGTGTCCATATAATGCCTCAAACAGACTCATCTTCAAAGATTCATGATACCCATTGTTATAAGCGAACTCTACCAATGGAAGATACTCTTCCCACTTTCATTGTTGATGCATCATGCAAATCCTCAACATGTCCTCCAATATCCTATTGACCCTCTCCGTCTGTTCATCTATCTGCAGATGATAAGCTATACTAAAGGCCAACTTTGTTCTCAAACCTGCAAACAACTCCTTCAAAAACTTGCAAGTGAACTTTGCATCCATGTCTTACACGATCTTCTTCAGTTTACCATGCAATCTGACCACATCTCTGATGAATACCCACGCTACATCGCTAGTTGAGAACGAAAAAATCACTGGAATGAAGTGCACAACCTTTGTCAACCTGTCCACAATAACCATGATGGAATCATGTTGTCTCACTATCCTCAGAAAACATGTGATGAAGTCCATGGAAATGACTTCCCATTTCCATTTTGGAATAGCAATCGGTTGTAGCAGTCCACCTAGATGCTTACACTCTGCTTTCACACACTAACAATAAAAAAACCTAGCCATAAACTTTGCTACATCCTTCTTAAGATTCAACCAATAATAATATATCTTCATTGGTGTTAGTGTATTCTAATAACCTAGGCAACTTGAATATGGTTTTCCATGAAACTCTCTCAATATCACCTTCTTGAGCTCACTGTTATCTAGCACATATATTCTATCTCTGAATCTAACCAATCTGTCTATTGTAAGGTAATAGTCCACATCTCGTGCACCTACATATGTACCTATACCTGTATCACCACCTGTACCTATACATGTACTACTACATGTACCTGTACTAGTACCTATACCTATACTTGTACAACCACATGTACCTATACATGTACTCTACTGCAACCTATGCATAATCTCCATATAGTTGAAATCCTGCTGACCTGCCTACAAGAGCCTATCCTATAAGTCTGTCCCATAGGAGCTCATAGTTGCTAAGTGATTTACCTATATCCGCCTTCTAAGAGCATATACCACCCTGTTCTCTTTACCTTTGATATACTTGATCTCAAATTTGAACTCACTAATCATGGCCAACCATCGAGCCTACCTACCATTTAGATTCGGTTGGTTAAATAGATACCACAAACCATAGTGATCACTCATCAATATGAACCTCCTTCTGAGAAGATAGTGTCTCCACATCTTCAATGCATGTATGATCACTGCCAACTCAAGATTGTGTGTGAGGTAGTTCTGCTCATGCTCATTCTATTTTCATGACTCATAGCATACCACTTGTCCTTCATGCATAAGGAATCCACCAAGTCCTTTCTTGCAAGCATCTGTGCATACTACAAACTCTTTGTCTGGATATGCAATCTTTAATAATGGTGCATGTATCAAAAAAATTTTAAGTTGTTCAAAACTGACCTCACACTCCTCTGTCCATTCAAACTTCTTACCTTTCTTCTACAATGATGTAATAGGATAAGCGATCTATGAGAAGTTTGTGATGAACATCCTGTAATAACCTACCAACCCCATGAAAGACCTCACCTCATCTACATTCCTGGGAGCTACCCACTCCATGATGGCCTTTATCTTTTCCGGATCTACTGTAATGACCTCCTTGTAGACAACATGTCCCAAGTAATGTACCTAAGTTTGAAATAAACTACACTTGCTAAGCTTAGCATACAACTAATGCTCTCTCAACAATATCAACACTGCTGCTAAATGCTCGGCATGATCTTCCTCATTTTTAGAAATACCAAAATGTCATCAATTAACAAAATAACAAATTTATCCAAATACAAATGCAACACACTATTCATCAAGCACATAAATGTAGGTGGAGCATTAGTCAAACCAAATAGAACTACAATAAGCTCATAATGCACATACATGGTCCAGAAAGTTGTCTTGTAAATTTCCTCCTCTTTGATGCATACCTGATGATATCTGAATCTTAGATCAATCTTCGAGAAAAATACTGCTCCCTTCAATTGATCGAAAAAAGTCATCAATCCTCAGCAAAAAATACATGTTCTGAATGGTTACTTTGTTCAAGTACCTGTAGTCAATGCATAATCTGAGAGTACCATCTTTTTTCTTTACAAACAAAACTAGTGAGCCCTATGGTGATACACTTGGCCTAATGTATCCCTTGTTCAACATTTCCTTCAAATGTAGCTTCAATTCTACCAACTCAGGTGTACTCATCTTGTAAGGTTCTTTTGATGTCGAAGCTACCCTTGGCACTAACTCAATAGAAAATTCTACCTCCCTGTGCAATGGAAACTCTATAATGTCCTCTGGAAATACATCCTGAAACTACTATAGAACTAGGTACCTGCTCAAAACATATGCATCCTCAACTTCCTTACTTTTGTCACTAGAAATGTGCAATGTGAATAACATACACCCTTTCCTGCGACTGCGCTTTGTTTTCATAGTTGTTACCATCCTAACTGATGTGGATTTCTTCTTACCCTATAAGAACCTTGGTTCTCTATTGTCATCCAAGCACTCAATGGCCTTATCATAACAATCCACCTTGGTTCTATGAAGGTACAACCAATCCATGCCCAACAACATATTGTATGATCCCAATGGTAATAAATTCAAATGTGTTGTGGTAGGCAAACCATTCAAATCAAACGCATAGGCTCTTACCCAATGATGAACTCACTTATTTTTACCTATATCCAACTGCACTAACCAAGATTATGCATGCAATTCCTTACTCAAACCGCACTTATCCACCAAGTCAGGACTAAAATAGCTATAATTAGATCCAGGGTTAGTCAAAATAGAAATAACTTAATCACAAAGCTTACTAATGATCTCAATGATATATGTCTGATGGTCTACTTGTTTGTTATTCAATGTTGCATAAATATGAGGGACGCTTTGACCAACAACCCCAATAGTTTGTGCCTCATGTGCACTATATATCTGACACCTACCACCTTGATACTATGGGAAATCTCTCCTATGATGATCCTCTCCATAAGTCCAACATTGCACAGGCTCCTTATTCTTCCCCTCAGATCAATATCCCTATCCTCTATTAGATGCATTGAACCTCTTAGGTGGTGCAACATTCCCTTTATTACCTGAATCTTGTGGTATTACTCTCTTTTTATCCCATTTTCCCTCATTCCTTGCATTACCTTTCCAGTTTGGCTTATCCTCGGACTTGTTCTTTGATTGTGCATAGCAATGCTTTAGCTTTCGAATGGACTCCTCCAATGATCTAGGCTCATCAAACTCAAACCTATCTTTGAATTCCATTGGTAACCCACTAGTGAATCTCTAAATCTTGGCCTTCTCCTCCTTGAGGTAAACCACATACTTCAGTAGCTCTAAGAAATTGCTAGTGTACGTCATTTTTCACAGATCCCATCTTTAGCTCATAGAATTCCTTTGCCCTGTCATCAAAGTATCTCTCTGATAGGTACTTCTTCTTGAATAGCCACTCAAACTCATTCCAAGTCAAGTTCTCCTCATGTATGCCTTTGACCTTCTTCACATATTCCCACCAAATGTATGCTTTACCTTTGAAATTGAATGTAGATACTTTGGTTTTCATGTTCTCTAAATAGTCATGCAAGCTAAAGAACTTCCTCATACCAAGCAACCATGCCTCTGCATCCTACAATTTCTTCATCTCTCAATCCAATGTTGGTGTCTTTTCTTTCTTAAACTCATTTGGAATGTATCCCCTATCACTCCTCCTATACATATGATAATGATGTCGATCATCATGCCTGTCAAAAATAGAACTAGAATGGTACCTATGTCTATCACCACTCCTATCCTGAGTGTCCAACAATTTGCCATCTCTAACCATGTCATCTCTATTTGACCTATGACCACCATGCAACCTACTGCCATATGCCCCATTAGCTTTTTCCTCCTGCTCATGGCTAATCCGAAGTGGTCCTTGCCACTGCAAATTTGACAAACTATGAAGTATCACTTAATTTACCTCTACTAGCTTCTCTTGTTCCTGTATGATTCTGTCATTATCTACCTTACAACTCCTTATTTCTTCCGTTAAGATTCTTAGTGTATCTGCCAAATTGAAAGAATTCCTAACACCACACTGCTCATCTAATTCACAGGGGGAGTCTTTGTAGTCTACCATCTTGTAGAATTGAGGCTTCTGTGATCCATCATATTTATAAGAAGAGCTTCGGCGTAAATCACATAGGACAGATCTTTATCGACACGTTTCAAACCAACTAGTGTGGTTCATCATCAGGACGAGTTGAAGACACAAATCTGACCTAGCATGTTAAATAGACTGAGCAGAGACTCTAACGGCTACCCAACTCTAACGGCTACCTAACAGCTAATTTGGACTCTAAGGTCCAAGTCAAGACTAAATTAATAAATGTAACATTCTTTTTATATTTATTTTTATTTCTATAATTA